>CAIGRK010211855.1:0-10565 GCA_903798315.1 Fraxinus greggii
ACGATGCAATCCTTTTTTTTTTTTTTTTTTTTTATGACCCAACTTCCCAACTTGCGTCGGACTATACCTGGGACCCGAGCCCCCGGTGCCTCAGTGACTCGAGAGCAAATGTGCATTTTTTTATTACCCTTGTTCCCCAGCATTCTGAATCTACAAATCCTCCGAGTGATACACATCCCTGCTTTGTTTAAATTTTAACCCCCAAATCATAGGAACCCTTTTAAGTATTTGAATACCCATTTCATGTCATCCAATGACTCTCACCTGAATTGCTCATGAATCTACTTAAAATACTTGTGACATCATTAGATCAAGTCTAATACATACCGAAGTGTATATAACTGATCCTATTAGTGATCCCTAACGAGGCAACATCTATCACAATCAAAATACGATGATCCTCATATAAGGTTTTATGGTGGCTTCAAGTCAAATGACCAATTTCATTATCAAGCATTAGATATTCAAAACTCACATTGAGATAGTTCATAGTAATCCATGTGAATTTTCAGTGTTGGCCATCTTATGCCTTATTTTCTTAACAACACATCCACTTATTCTTTTAAATCTCTATATTTTTGCTTGTAAGACTGGCTACTTTCTTCATAAAAATGCAATACGTATTAGTTCAATCATGATAATGATGTTCACATCTTATTATTACTTATGACTAAGAATAGTTAAAGAATAAATTATCTATTACTTGCATTCCACTACTTCAACACTTTTTGATCAACAAGTTATTAAAACTTAATCTTCGAACTCTCTTACGTTTTAATTAATAAATAAAATTGTGTTTACACCATATCAATTACTGAATTGAATATTTGACGATACATTCTTCATCTTTCTGAAAAATCGATCTTTATTTACCAACAACACATTATCTAATCAAATCAAATTCTCTCTTGATACAATTTTAAACAAATTCGACAAGTATAGATTCTTCCCCAAAATAAGGAAGAGATCTTTATGGTAAGATTCCTTCTTTCTTTTTTCTTTTATATCCTTTTCATTCTTTTCACTTTCATTCTTTTTTTCAAATTCCAAAAATAAATCTCCAAATAATTACTCTGAATCAAATTCTTAACAAAACATGTACTGTTTACCTAATTCATTCTCTTCTAATTCCCCTCTAGTAGTAACAACTCATTTGTTAGCATATAATCGCATTTCATATGTTATCTATTTAAATATTTTTTGTGCATCCATCTTAATGCCATTTTTTTTAATATTCCATTTTATTAAAATACAAATAATTTATAAGATTTCAAATTTTTTTTGTTCTCTAATACTACTGAACATTTGTTTGGTGTAGTTAAAAATTAGATTTTCAGTAAATTTTAATAAAATTTGATGAAATACGTGGTTGAAAGTTGGAAAAATTGTGAATTCAATAAAATGTAGATAAAATTAATTGTTAACTTTGACTTAATTTTTTAACAAAATTTTATGCCATACCAAATATGAGCTAAATTTTTGTTTGGGATTGATTATTTGAAGTGAAAAATAAATTCTTTTGGGTAACGTGTAATTAAAAAATATTAAAAAATTATGAATCTATATAAATTTATGCTTATATTATTAGAAGGATGTGAAAATAAATTTTTTTAAGAATAATAATTTTAAAATAAATTATTCCAAACAAATATTAAGTCTGTGTCATTAGTATTTGACTAACCCACAGAATATATGTACGGTACTATGCGAGAAAGTGGCTTCTCTTTACCTCCTTTTCTAACTCGCCCTCACCCTCTCCCTCTCCCTGCCTCTTTGTGGGTTTGTCCAATTATTTTCTTTCCTTTGACAGACATCAAATTCACCAAACAAAAACAAATGTAGTTTCTGCTTTCAGCTATACTTAACAAACATAGCATTACACACACACACACACACGCAGACATTCTTGGTCTCTTTGTGTAAATGACCCAATGCTTCATTTTTACTGCCTATTCTCTCCACTGACTTGACTGTCTTTGTCTCTATGGATTTAGGGTTGGTGGGCTTTGATGGTTTTGTGTTTTCAGACACAAGTACTAAAACTCGTAATGATTTTTCTTCAGAAAATGCTACTGAGGCCAAAAACAAATGGCATGGATCTGGATTTCTCAAGCAGCAAAGGCCTGCTGACACTATAAATTTAGATAATTATAGGGATTTTAAGGTGGCCAAAACTTGTAACAATGATAATCCTTCAGCTGCTGCCCCAAAAGAAATGCTGATACATCAGAAAATTCCCCTTCTGAGATCTAATAGCAGTAATTTCTCTGAAGGCCAGCAAATGCTCAGCTTCTCTTCACCCAACTCCCAAACATTAACTTGCTATCAGCAAACATCATGTGCCTTTAGCAGAAACCCAGGTTAGCATTAAAAATTTCCACTTTATTTTTTCTGATTTGTGTTGTTACACATTCTGCACATATATGTTTTCATTTGCTGTTCTGATAACGTAGTCTTCATTTTTGTCTGTCTTTGTTCTTTCTCAAGTCTTATCCATAGAAGAAGAGGAAAAATGTTATTTTTATTCTATATTTGTGTGCTTTTGAGAAAATGGGCTGCAAATCTTGAATTAAAATGGTGAGATGGAGAAAAATGTAAAATGTGAAGTTCATTTGAAAGAGAATAAAGTACAGAAATTATTGGAATGAGAGGATAGATGAGGGAGAAATGGCCCAATCTTTTTAAACATATGGCTCTGATTCTTGTTTCTCTTGGGCCATGTTCGACTAAGCCCGAAGCTTTTTACTCATGAGCAAATTTACTTAAAAGAAACAAGTAAATTCTTAAATAACTTTTTGGTTGCTCAAAGTTAAGAAGATTGGGACTTAATTGTCAAAATAAGTAACTTAAATCACGGAGCATTTTGATGATTAAGTATTTGGCTGTTTGTTCATTTTCAGGCTTGAATGGCGGTGGCATACATGGGGTGAGAGGGCCAATAACTCCATCACAATGGATGGAGTTAGAACATCAGGCCTTAATCTACAAATACATCACTGCAAATGTGCCCATTCCTTCCTGTCTTCTCAATCCCATTAGAAAAGCCGTTCAATCTGCTGCCTGCTCAACCTTTTCTGGCCTAAGACCCAATACTTGTGAGTTTTCTCTTTTGTACTTTTATTATTATATTATGTTTCTTTATGTTCTTTTTGTAGTGGGGACTTCAGATTTGGCTAAGCTTCAAATTTAACTTAAAGTTGTTTACAACTGTTAAAGAAAGTTATATTGTTTCAACAGTGAGGTCTGAGTTACTTCAAAATAAGTAATTACTTGTTTCAATTGCTGACTTCCAAGTTCAAAAAGGATGATATATGTTTTATGATGATTTTGTAAAGATCATGTGTATTCTTTAGCATTTTATCTCACTTAATTCCTTTGAACGTATGCTGAACAGTGGGGTGGGGCAGCGCTTTCCATTTGGGTTTTTCCAACACTGATCCCGAGCCTGGAAGATGCCGGAGGACTGATGGGAAGAAATGGCGGTGCGCGAAAGATGCAGTTGCCGACCAGAAATATTGTGAGCGGCATATGAACAGAGGCCGTCATCGTTCAAGAAAGCCTGTGGAAGGCCAACCTGGCCGTTCCGTCTCTGGAGCGACCACAACTATTACTAGCAAGTTGACACCGGTGGCTTCATCCACACCAGCATCGGTGGTGGCTGGAGGCGGTGCATCCAACAGTTTTGGTCTCTCACATGACCATCAGCTCAATAACTACCAGCTGGGTTCGAGTAATTCTTTGTCTGAAACCCCTCAAATTAACAGGTAGATTAAACAGTATGGTATAAGCTCTCTCTCATCCGTTCCATGTTCACACATCAAAGTTCTAACCTTGGTGGGGCAGATTAGATAGTGTTTGACATTGTCAAGGAATCATAATAAGTTAAAATTTTGTTGATTATACTAACCATTCATGTCCATTACTACGTATCAAACATCCACACCAACAGCAAGTGTGAAATCGTTGTCCTTTGGTCTTATTCTTTTTTGTAGCAGGAATTTTCTTGACAAGGAACATGTGGATAAGGGATATCAACATACAATGAGTCTATCCATTTTATCATCAGCATCAAATCTGAAAGAAAATCAATCTTCTATTGCTGATCAGCATAATACATATAAAGAATCTTCTCAATCAGATTTCCGATTAGACTGCTCCAATTCTTTGTTCGACCCCATGAATGAGAATTCTTCGCTTGTGAACTGCAGAAACTATGGTATGGGTAACAATCTGGATGATAAGGAAAGCAAATCACAACATCCATTTCGCCAGGTTATGGGTGAGTGGACGAAAAACCAGACCAATCCCTCAGCTTTTTCATGGGCTGATGTAAGGACACAGCTTTCAACGTCTATGCCAATGGTCACCTCTGACTTCGTGGCTTCTACCTTGTCTCCAACAAATGTAAACCTTGCAGCCTCTTCATTGAGAATGTCTCAGGAACTAGAAGCTACCCAAATGGGACTGGGAGTCGGTACCCTTGTTAATGAACAAAGCCAAAGGCAAATGAATTGGATCCCTATTTCATGGGACTCTTCCGGGGGTGGACCCCTCGGGGAGGTTCTGAATAGCACAAATACCAGCAAAGGGGACTCCAAGAATACCACAGAACTCAACCTTATGAAAGAGGGCGGAGATAGTAGCCCACAATCTGCATCATCTCCTACCGGGGTTTTACAAAGGGGCGCCTTTGGGTCGGTTTCTAACAGTAGTGTAGGGGAGTAGAAGAGAAGCCCAATAGCAGAATGCAGCAAGATACCAGATGGGACTATAAGCTTGTATGGATGAAACTGATTCTAGTTTAAAGAATCCATCCTCACTAGTCACCACCTACCTTTATCTGACAAGTATGTAAATCAAATTATCTTTCCAGTTGAATTTTGTTAATTTCTCAACTCTTTTGTAATCGTTTTCATAACTTGTTGCCATGGTTTGCTGTTATAGTATTTGGATATTGTTAGAAAATATGGGTTGTGGATGGTCCACGTTGGGTGAAACTTGAAATTCAAATATGCAATTCCTTATAACCACCCTTAACTCTCATACAACCGCTAATGGTTATTGCTTAGAGAAATAATGAAAAAAAAAATGGCAAGAAGAAATGGTGAAATTCATACATAAAAAAAACACCAAAATTGAAAGGTCATAAAATCACTATTTGACATGAAAACTTATAAAATAATGCACTTAGATTGTGGATAATAATCTCATTTCATTGATATCGGGATTGAGATAACTGGAGAACAAGAAAATTTAGGTGTTCTCTTTGTATTTCAGTTTTGTATTTTGAGTTTTGAATTTATTTTGAATTTTGTGTATTGAACGTTCATTTTGAGATCGTTGAAAATGTGTTCTTTTTGACATTTTGAAAAATTATTTTAAAAACACTCGAAATGCATTTCTGAAAATTTTAGTTTGATTATAACTGAAAACACCAAGAAAATTTGTCGTTTTGTTTTTTGTTTTTTGTTTTTTAAATTTTTAACTTGTTTTTAAAATCGCGTTTTTGAAAATATAAAAGAGAATGCGTTTTCACTGTTTTGGAAAATCGAAAATAGAAAACGGCTTGAAAATGAAAAAAGAACAAGCCCTTAGATTTTGGTGTTTTGAGATATAAGGTGATTCAACCATTTAAAAGATCTTGAAATTCATCATTTTAAGTAAGTATTTTGACTCGAATTCTTATATTGGTATTAGAGCCATAAGATTAAATTCCTTGCTGTAATATATGCTTAAATATGACATTACATGATTCAGTTGAGTTATGAATCTTGTATGTAAGTTTCAAAATTTTATGTTGTTTTTAATGTCATCTTTTGATATACGTGTTTAAAATTAATGAAATTTTGGAATTAAGTATATAGCCAATGTTTGACACACATTCTTTTAAAATACATTATTTTATAACTCATTTTTAACGACACATTTTTCAATAAAATAATATTTTCTACCAATGACACACATTATTTAAAAATACATTCTTTCAAAACTCATTTTCAACCACACATTTTTCAATAAAATAATATTTTACATCACATCAATAACTTTTCCTTACTTTTTAACCACATATTTCCTATCATATCACTATTTAAAATACATTATTTTCTCAATAATATCCATCAAACACACCCATAATATGCTTTAGAATTTACCTGCAAATTTTCATTAATTTTCGTTATTACGATTGTGAGAGAATTGAAACTCTAGTCAATTTTGCAAAAAAGTCAAAAATTTCTTACATTTTACTCATTGATTTTCATGTAGTGATATTAGAATGGTTAGAAAGGTATTTCAATGAACTTTCTAACCATATAAAGAACTTAAATTTTGGAACTTAAAACAAAGAGATTATGCGGATGAAAATCTGAATTTTTGCATGAGAATTAGTAAAACTTGAAACTTCATTACATGGTAACTTCTTTTACACCGTGTTTCACTCTTTCCTTTGGTATAAGGATAATTAGTTTTGACCTTCAAATGAAGAAGTCATGGCCTCCCAAATTTTGGATGAAAATTTGATTTTTTTTTTCTGATGAAATCTAAAATTTCATCACATGATAACTTCTTCTACACTATGTTTCATGCTTCCCATTTGATGTGGTTGTATAGATCTTCTCAAAAAATTTCTAACGATATAAAGATCATTAATTTTCGCCTTGAATGAAGAAGTCATGGCTCTCGTTTGACCCCCATTATTTGATGTTATAATTTTTGGAATTATGTTTTTTTTGGAGAATGTATCGTTGAAAAGGAAAGAAATTTTTTTGGTTTGTGTGTAGTAATATTTTATTGGAGAACGTATAGTTAAAAATAAGAGACAAAAATATATTATAAATTAATGGAGGCATGGCTTCTCGGAGTTTTATTGAAAATTCAGAAATTTTGCATGAAATTAAAGACGATGAACAATAAATTTTTTTCTATTTTCATTCTCATCCAAATATGTTGGTATTCCAAATGAAACCTTAAAAAGTGATTTTGTAAAATCTAACTACACAGATGAACTAAGAACACCGAAATTAGTAGGGATGACCAACTGATTTTTTTTTTTTTTTTTGAGGATAGCGTGGCAGTGTTGACTCATCCCCATCTTTTTATCCCATGTTCGTTTCTCATTTTTCATCCACAAAAATAAAAAATATGACCGTTATCCATCACATCAGGCCATCAATTTTGAATTTCTATCCTTACGTGGAACTCAATAACGATTATATTTTTCATTCTCATTCTATAATAATGTAGTTCAAATTGGTCCTTAATTTTAAAAAAAATAATTGCATATGGTCCCACACATGAGGGTGCATCCAGTACACGATTTCAATTTTGAAAATTTGCAGATTGGTCTTTGAATTAATCTTGATTTTTCAGTAGATGAGGGTGCAGATTTGATAGCTAAAAACATTTTTAGCATTAAATTATTTTTGGATAGCTAAAATATTTCTTTGTATTTAATGCTTAAAATAAATTTGTTAAAAAGTATCAAAATATTTTTTTTAATTCAATTAAATTTTGAATTGTTTTACAAAATCAAGAATATTTATTAAGTTGCGTGAGTGTTAATGTAATCCATTGTGATTTGTTTGGATCTACGCACACTTAAAGCATCGTTAGAATGAAGGTTAGAAAAGCATGAGCTATGGAATTTCTTGAAAACCTACGTCCTTATTAAAATTTATAAATGGATCTAGAACATAATCTAGTGGGATACGTGAATATTTTGTGAAATTTTTTTGTGATAATTAAAATATGGAAATTCTGATATCACTTCCCATTTGTTGGAATTGTATTGCAACAGATATTAAAGTGATTTTGAGAATTTGTATAATAAACTTGAATGATGTGAGTTTTATTTTTCAATTACAATTGAAATTATTTTCTGGAAGAATTACTTATACTTTTATTCCACATCATAGAATCACCTTATTGAATTGCATGATATCTATTAATTCGTTTTTGTTATGAATGCTAAAGTCAGTAGAATCAGTAAGACTCTTACTTATTCCTATTAATTGATAGTTGAGGTATAGTTCGATGATTGCAGGATTTAAAGAAAATCTCACTTATAATTATTTAATTCACCAACTGAATGTGAATTCTCAAGTTAAAAATTAATGTAATTCTTGCTTATAACTCATAAAATTTTATATAGTGAAACAATAGGATTGTGGACGATAATTGGGAACACAGTGAAATTTGACTCCGTGCCTAACATTGAACTGTTGTATACATTAATTTGCATTAATGAAAAATGGTATATATGCATAAATAAGCATTTATTGAGAATAAAATATCTCTAAAATCTGATAGATCATGACACCAAAAACTGTAGTTGTTGACCTTAATAGATGTGATAAGTTAGATGCGATAACATTTGGCGTGATAAGATTTTGAATGGACTAGAAAAATATAATACTTTAGAGAGCATCAACCACGCAATAGATGACCTGGCGTGGGTCATACTATAGAGAATAAAGATCAGAATTTTGTCAAGTACGGAAACAGACAGATTCTAGTGTTTGAACATTTGTATTGTAAAGTTCTGTTATAGATGATTTTTTTCTTGAATGTGACTTAGTTGAGATGGTTAACATAGTGTTGACATTTTTGTTATACACATTTTTTAGATGAGTATTAAGTTCAAGTTAGCCCTCTTCTCAATATATGGGAACTTTGAAGGTGATTGTGACTTGCAAATTGAAACATCAAATTTTCTCTATTGACATAATATGCTGTGCGAGTTAAAAGATTTGCAATTTGATGTTGTTAAGTCTCGAGCACATACTTGTGTTATGTTCTAGTTCGTATAAAACTTCGAATCTTAAGTTTTAAAGGAGCTAAAAAAATGCGAGATAGATTAGAAGACTGAAAAAGGGACCAAGAAAATATATTTGAGAGAAGTACATACATGACTACGCATTTTTGATCTACTCTATATAAAAGCATAAAACAATTTAATAATTGATGTGACGCTCATGTAGTTTAAATATTTTTCCCATAGTAGGCTTAAAACGTGCTTAAATTTTAGTTGTGATGAGATTTGAATCTAGTTTCAGGATGTTGAGTTCAAGATTTTGTAACAAGTCAAAAAAATTCATTTTAGTGATAATTTACTGTGATTTATAAAGGATATTGTACTATGGACCTTTCAAATCTTAAAAAAGGCATCTACAAAGTCTTAATTATTACTTCAGTAAAGTCTTAATTATTACTTCAGTTTTTTCGTGGTCTGTCTATCAACAATTATTCCCTTTAGGAAATTGTATTGGTAAAGTTTTTAAAAATAAGAAAATCAAATTGTCAAAAGAAAACGGATCGTCCATGTGCGCTGATCCGAAACGAATTGCATGTGAGTAATTTGTAAGGAGAAATTGAGGAATTTGAGTTTTTGAATTAGAAACCATTACCTCCCACCACCTCGAACTTTAATAATACACGTGGCGATGGCAATAAAAGGTCGTTTGACCGTCATCAAATTTTTTTGGCCTTTGACCAATTTTTTTCATTTAAAAAAAACAAAAAATGTTTCTTTTTCTATTTTCTCAATATACACTTCAGCCCAATACAAAAACAAACATCTCCATATCGAAATCAAATTGAAACCAAGCAGTGAAGAAGAGAAGCAGCAATGAAGAAGAAGAAGAAGAAGGAGAAGAAGAAGAAGAAGAAGAGTTCTTTTCTTGCATTAACTTTTTTAAACTAAAAATCAACTCACTCGGCGTTCTGACGTAATTTTAATTAAGTTGTTGCATTGTGTTCTTCTGCTGTATATGGTACTGACTGAATAGAAAAACCTCGTCAATTTACTTGTTGATTATTGGCTTTGGCATACCGATTTTTCTGAATTATTGTGTTTTTTAATTGTTTAGGATAATTACTTCTCCGCTTTCTTGAGTAAAAATGGAAAGACTCTCCCCCTTGATAGTGTTTCACAAGATTTCTTATCTGCTTCCTTGAGTGAAATAGCTAACTTGATCGTATTCTTTTTCGGCATATAAAGATATTTTGAAAATCTGAATGTATTTCTATAGTTTTTATGCTCTATTTACTTTCCATCAATTCTGCTCTGAAATTGTCAAAAATGGTATACATTTTGTTGATCCAAAAAAAATATACCAATGATGTGGCAAACCCCAATGTCTCATACATCCACTCAAGCTGGGTTCTTACACACTTGGACAAACCATTAGTCATACGTGGCCTCCTCCGAAAAGGGTGAAGTTGGCTGCGCGTACTCTGTCGACCAAGTCAGTTGGAGAAGTAATTAAATGAGTGGGAGAGCTTTGAACATGAGCCTCCAATGTAAAAAAAAGTGTCGGCTTTGGGGTGAATGATTAAAAATGTGTAGCAAGAATATAGCTTTAAGAGTCTAAACTTGCATTACCTTTGAAGGGCACTAAGTGTGAGCTTTTATACTTGGGCAAGGTGAATGAAGGCCAATGGATGACAATGCACGTGGCCTCGCCACATGATTGAGCTTTCTAACATAGGCATCAATCAGTCACAGTCTTAAATGTTAATACTACTTTCGTACTCACAAGGCTTAGCTTGCGGCTTGGACTTGACCA
>CAIGRK010212013.1:0-14524 GCA_903798315.1 Fraxinus greggii
ATGTGAGTGGGTGTAAAACTTCTGGCAAAATTTATTCTGTGCATATGGTATAATCCTATTTAGTTAGAGGCGACCCTGAGAGTGCGCGAGTTGAATAATCGAACAAGATCTCAACATTGTGGGGACATCAATTTGTTATATATATATATAAAATGTTTTATTAATTTTAAAATTAAATTAATTTTTTTTAAAATTAAATTAAATTTTTTTTTTGTTATCATGTTAAGTTAAGGGGCATAATATTAATGAAAATAGAGTAAAAAAAATTATATTACATTAATATTTTTTAAATTTAACATATTATTGAAAAATATTTTTTTTCTAATTTTAAACAAATTTTTTTTTTCTAATTTTAAACTATCTTGCTTTTTGAAAAAATAAAATAAAATAAAATTTTAAACTATCAATTTTACTAGTTCAATCTCAAATGCTAAATTTGCTTTATTAACCAATTATCAACTCAACAAGACAAGAAGCAATCCAAAATTCAAAATCCAAATGGTTAAAGTGAAGAGTGACAAGCAACCACAACTCCTCCTTCGTCATTTTTGTCTCTCATATCATTTAACCTACGAAGAACAGTCAAATATAAAAGAGAAAAAAACTATATTGTCAGTCTTGGTTACTTGCTCTACAATAGTATAATCTGCATCGTAACATCACCATTTTACTGTGGCCAATTGTCCACTTATTAATTGCTATTTCGTGGTTTTTTTTTTAATAAAAAAGGTAAGTATATGTTTGACGATAACTGATAAGTGATTGCATTCAATTTTTTCCCTTTGAGTTTTGCCTTTTGAATGAGTCATATGTGATACGTGATAAGACAAATGGATAGTTATGACTCTTATTTAACATTATTGTATTTCTTATTCCTAAGTCTTCTACATTTTCGTTTGATTGGTAGTACACATGTTTGATATCTATTGAACAAGATTTGTTGAAATATATTGATTACGAAATTTTAATTAGTGAGTTTGCTTATAAAAATTCGAGAAGAAATACATACATATGATTTGTTGTATTTCAATGTTTACATGTGGTATTTGCTTCTTTTGATTTGAAGAATTGCTTATATAGAATTGCGTGAAGAGATTGGTAGTTTGGATAGTTCTTTGTTGATGACATATAAATTTTGATGAAATTTGGGAGATGTTTTTGAACTTCGTACTTTTTTATTTACAATATATTAAAAAAATCAATAATTAAATATCATATTTTTACAATAGAATAATATTGTTAAAATATTTTTTTATAATATATTTTTTAATTAAAAGAAATGGACAAATTTTAAAATGTGATCCCTAAAATTTCAAGGACGTCATGCACATCGTCACTAAGTTTGACAGTCCTCCCACAATAAACAGACTGTTTGTTTGTTTTTTTAAGCCCACCCCTCCATTGTGAGGTAGATGTACACAAAGTTTAATTCTTAGAATTATTCCTGGTGTACAGGGTCTCACAGACCCCACCCCCACACCCAACACTCACAAAGGGTGGATTGGACCCACCTCAATAAAAGAGAGAGAGAAAAAAAAGATTACCCGCGCACAAAGTGTTCTGCTGCACCAAGAATAATTCTATCGTTTATATCTCTGACAACCGCGCCTCATTTCCACGCCATCAATGACGAATTCTCAAACGTTTGCATTACAAATTTTCTTCCTGCTTCTCCATGGAATATATACAAACCCAACAACATAAATGAATAAAGAAATCTTAACCCAATTAATAGTATAGCTCCGTTTCTTCTAGTTTCCTTTTCTGCTTCAAAACTTATACAAAATTTACCATTTTCACTCTAATTTTCGATTATTTGATGGTCGGTTCAACAAGGCAAGGCCTGTCTTCATGGATTGGAGCAGTGACGGCAACAAGAAAAGCGGAATTAGAGCAAAACGTAAATAATTTGGTAAAAGAGGAGTCTGCAGGCAAGAAACAGCACCAGGAAATGTCAAAATCCCAAATTTCGGATGAGAATTTAGGGTTTGGAGAGAGGGCTTTTTCCGCCGCCGGAGCCGCCTTCCTCTCCGCCATCATCGTCAACCCTCTTGATGTTGCCAAGGTTTTTTTTTTTTTTTTAATTACATTTTTGTGTTTTTATATTCAACATTTGAAATCGAAATGCACATTTGTTTGATTTTGGTCGTGGTTTATATCTGTAGTGCTCACATGCTGTGTGTTCATTTGATATTTTTTCAACTAAGACATAATTAGTTTTAAAGCTATATGTCAAGTTTGGAATGCTGGAGTCGAGAACGGATCGAACATGACCAAAGCAGGGAGAGAAGTTTAACAAAATTTGTTCTTTTCCGTGTTCCCTCCAGTGAGTCCAATGTGACAAACATGTCGTTAATGTCTGCATCATTAGTGGATTTGTTAGTTTTGCTTTCACTGTTAATAATTTAACATTTATCATTTCAAAATTGTTTGCTGATGTCTTTCTTGTACTTATAGGAATCTTCTCGTATTTTTACTCATTTTAGTTGGCTTTGATTCTGAACTTCATTTGATTGTTTACATAGGATTCTTTGCTTGTTATACCGCTTGAAGCATTCCTCTTTCTCATGCTTGCTTTCTGCGTTGGACATTTGTAGTTTGTTGTTTACTTCTTAATATGATCCATTTGATTCTTTTGTTATTGGTGCTTATCTTCATAATGATTAACGAATTCTTGTGAACTCATTCGGTGATTTGGCATTTGCTTGGAGACTTTGAGTCACTCCCGATGTATATATAAACTTTTATGAGTATAATTTTTTGGAATTATCTTTAAGTGGATTTTCATACATTGATAGATTTAAATATTAAATGTGACACATCTTATCATTTATTTGATTAATACTTCTGTTTCACTTTGAATTTTTGGGTTCTTCCTTGATATCTGGCTTTTTCCCAGACTAGGTTGCAAGCTCAGGCTGCTGGTGTCCCTTATGATGGTCTATGTCAAGCAGCATGCTTCGATACCAACGCGGTATGCCAACCATATCAAACTTAGTTTTTCCCTTTAATTATGCATATCAAACCATGAAAACAACAAAAGGGACCTGCCAATCACGGTCATATTTGTTGTCTGTACAAGTCTCCCTTGCTTTCACTCCTCTTTCTTATTGCTCCTCCAGAGTGTAAAATAATGCCCCATTATCGATGGCATTCCTGAATATGGAATTCCTTGAAGCTTAATAGTCAGAGTCTCTTATAGTCTTGACATTAGAGACTTAAGTTTGAACAATTGCATCTTTTACAAGTTCAACTTTCATGCTACCTTGTCCTGTCAAATAGTGTACAAGTAAAGGGTTTACCTCGACTCTTCTGATAGAACATGTCAGCACACTTCATTCACAATATTTATGACTTCTTGTGACAGCTTTATAGCTCATTGCAAGATCCTTGATCATCAGATTACATGGCTTTTTTCTTTTTCTTACAGTCAAACTAAAGTACCTGCATGGATTCCAGTATGTCTGTATGGAACTCGTGTTTTCTGTTTGTATGGAACTCATGTTTTCTGATAGTAACTTTAGTTCTTGAACTGTGTTCAGATGCTGCCAGATATGAAGTATGATTCATCGTTGAATCATGCAGTCATTGGAAAGAAACCGAGATGCTCCCCTGATTGTTCCCGTTACAAGGGAACATTGGATGTATTCTACAAAGTTGTACGCCAGGTTAGTGAAGTTCTGATGGTATCATGGAAGTAACATAAATTCAGTCATATCTCTGTCGAAGGAAATAAAAATGTGACATTACTTTGTGAGTTAATTAAATGAGTGGCCAGTAAAGTTTATACTTGGTTACTACATACTTATCAAAAAACAAAAGGTTACCGAATGCTTACTGAACTATTCATTTATTTACATGTGGCAGATGGAAAAATGATGTGGCACACGGAATCAGATAATCACTCCATGTGGCTGTAAATTGCTTTAGAACACGACTTCTCCAATTTGAAACCACGACATCTTCAATCAGAATTAAAAATTCTCTCATCAAACCTACAAATTGAAATCAAATCATCCCAAATCCTAGGGTTTCTCCACAAACTAATTACTTCGTATCCGCTTCCAAGTAGTGAGCATTCAATTACCTTTTGTTTTTCGGTGAGCAAGTAGTAACCAAGTATAAGATTCAGTGGCCACTCATTTAATTAACTCTTACTTTGTTGTAGCAGAAACATGCATATGACCAGTACATTGCTATGAATTTCTTAAGAAAGATCATGAAAGTATCTTGTGAATATTATTTACCCGCATTGGTTTTGAATCTGGAATTCTTTAATTTATAATTTTGCTAGCAGTTAATGATTTTAGTAGAATGGGAGTAATAATGGGGAATGGCCTGGCACCAAATTCATAATTACATGAGTTCCTTTATGTTGTTTCATCTTGGTGCAATATTGTGCTTCCCACTTAGAGACATCTAAGCCAACCCAGAGGAGTTTTAACGGATGCTCCACTGGTCTGTGAATAGTTTAATTGAACTTGGGTATATGATTTCTTTGGTGCATGTTTGGCAAAACTTAAATTATAATATGAGGTAGTTAAACAAAATGTAATAAGACCCACAACTATTATCCACTTATTCCCCACACGTTTGTAAGATCACAACTTATAAGCACTGAAAAGCATACACTCTAAGTACGTTATGCATCATATTTGCAAAGCATGCAGATGCACCATATTGTGTATTCATTGTTAAATCATTTGTCTAATATTAGATGAAATTTGCAGGAAGGATTTACAAAACTGTGGAGAGGAACTAATGCTAGTTTAGCTCTGGCAATCCCTTCTGTAAGCTTCCCTTTTGGAAATCAACCAGATGTTGATTCAAGGGTTTTAGATCATAGGAAAATGATTCAATTGACAGTTCTTGATGTAAAGCAATACCAAGCTAAGTAATATTTGCAGGTGGGCATATATATGCCTCTTTATGATATTTTTCGCAACTACATGGAAGTTCTTACAAGGCAAGATGTCCCGAATTTGACACCATATGTTCCCCTGGTTGCTGGGTCCTTAGCACGATCAATAGCTTGTGTCACTTGTTACCCTATTGAGCTTGCAAGAACGCGCATGCAGGTAAGTTCATATTTCATGTTATAATTTCGGGCTAGGATTATGTTTATTGCAGAATATTTCATGGTATTCATCATATGCTATTTGACTATGACAATTAACTACATCGCTGTCATCATTAATTTCTTCTCATTCAAATAACCAGCAAATTCATGCTCTCCATAACTTATCCTCACTTTAATATCGTAACATGTTCATCGCTTCCCCTAGTATGTTTGTGTGGAACACATTGTTTTTGAGCTATTTGTTCTTCGCTTGATTATACTCCTACCAATTTTTTGTTATAGGCGTTCAAACATAACCACAAAGGTGTGAAGCCCCCAGGAGTTTGGAAGACTTTGAACGGAGTTGTCTCGCCTGTGCAGAGTGCAAATAATCATCAAGCTTGTATGACACAAAATTTTACTTTTATGCTTTCTGTTTTGATTTCATTGTCTGCTCTTTCTCAAATTATGAGAAATTAATCTTAGCGTCAAAGATGTGGTCCTATGTGTCTAATATTCAGTTTAGCAAACACAAAAATAGAGATTTTTTTAATATTTCTTGCTTGTCATTCCAGTTTTTTTATACAAGAGCAATAACCTTAGAAGTGAAATTCTGATTGCATAGTTATACCATGGATAATTTGGTTGCCAATGATAATTCTTATGATTTTTAGGCATATAATCAACACAGCTGGCAAATATTATTTGCTATTCTTGCTAGACAATTTTAGTGTAGGATTTTCCTTTTTGGACAAATGTGCTCTATCTAAAGTTAGTGGTTTGATGTTTCGTCCTAGAGTGATGCTACAGTTACAGGGGCCTGCACAGGCCCCTGCCAGGTTACACACATAGGTGTGGGGGCTACAATTTTTTTTTTTTTTAATACATGGTGTGGGGCCCGCCGCTACAGTGAGAGGCCTGTAAGGCCCCTGTGAAGCATTATTCTGTGCGCCAGCGCATTACTCTTTGTCCTAATACTTCATTTTCATTGCATTCATCTGCACTGTGGTTGGGGCGATGTAATTGCTAATTAATTTCGATTTGTAGCATCACAAAGCTACCGCATCTTATGGACGGGCCTAGGAGCACAACTTGCCCGTGATGTTCCTTTCTCTGCAGTTTGCTGGTCATCTCTTGAGCCGGTGAGATAGCTTATTTTTACAGTCTTTTGCTTAAATAGATTTAGATTTCAGGATATTTTACTGTTGCGACTTCTCTGCAGCTTAGAAGAAGAATTTTGAGCAGGATAGGTGACGAAGCTAGTGTGTCCAGCGTCCTTGGGGCAAACTTTTGTGCTGGCGTTGTGGCAGGAAGCCTTGCAGCTGCTTCCACGTGTCCTCTAGATGTTGCAAGGACCCGGCGGCAGATCGAGGTTGTTTCTCTTAATTATTTGATTAAAATTGGCATTCTCATGAATCAAAAACGAAACACTACCAAGGAAGAGTGATATCTCTTAGTGAAATTTGATTAAATGTTCAAATTCTCTCTTAATACTTAGCAATGAATGGTTAGACACAAGGATAGTTACACCTAAATGGAATTGGTTCTGAATGAGTAGTCCTTGCTCGAGAAGAGAGTCATCTATATTTTAAACTGAATGGGTTGCATCACTAAATTATCAACCTATTGCAAATGTTTCATGTTAAGGTGCATGGTTAAACAAAATGTAGTATAGACAGTAGTTCCTTACCGCGTTTTAAGATTTGTTACATCTATCCTTCTTGGCATTAAAAATAAAAATAAAAATAGCGCGAAAGAACATATGGTCATATTTTGGTGCTTATTTTGTTATGCACTGGCCCATAAGATTGGGTCAAGTGAACTTTGCCCAAAGTGGTACCAAATGTTGCCCCCATGGTTATAAATTTTTTGCATTTAGTTTGAGAAGGTGCAAGTGCTAAAAGTAATCTTTGGCAACATATAATAAACTGCGAAATTTTGGTCATCTATATAATAAATCCTTGTTTTATCACTTTCTGCTATTTGCTAATTATTGCATCACAAAGATCTGATATTTAATTTGTTGAGTTTTCAGAAAGACCGCACTCGGGCATTGACAATGACCACAAGACAAACATTGATTGAGATCTGGAGGTATGCTTCAAGAACTGTCATCTATCTGCTTTTGCTCCTCTGTTTATGTAAAACTATATGATTGTCATTGTGTATATTTGCTTGGCCAGATAATTTATATATTAGAACTAACCACAACTACCGAAGCATTATATAGTTCCTATCCTCTGTGAAAATGCCATATGGAGAAAAAATTTCATCTTCGACCCTTTGTATGCAGTTCAATCTCTTTTTGCAATGTGGGTAAAGTTAGCATCATGAATTAATGCTGGACCAGAAAAGAAACCCTTTGACAGGATTGATGCTGTCTTGATTGTTGGTTTATGCTTATTTTTTGTTCTTCCATCCACATTTTTAGGTAATAGACCATGCATGTTTGGTTCTCAGTAAGATTGTTAAATGCGGCAAGCCAAGCCAAGCCAAGCTGCTCGTGAACTGGCTTGCTCAACAAAAGTGCAGCTCGGCTCGCACTTGCTGGCTCGCATGGCGAAATTGCTTCTCGACTCAATAGTGGGGGCGAGCCGCTCACCCCACTTAACACCCCCAATTCTCGGCCCATCAGTTGAGCATTGTTGCAAGTCTGCCATTTTTTTTTTTTTTGTGATCAAGTTTCTTACTAGTGTCGTTGCCTTCCTTTCTTTTACCTTTTCTCTTGTGGTCGAGGTACCTTCTTTCAATCCGACCAACAAAGATTAGCATACCCTCTTTGGTGCTGTGTTAGCAAAATAATTTTTAATTAATTACCATTGGAACATGTAGAAATTTAGCATTATGAAGTGTCATTTTCTAATATAGATTAGTATAATGTGTAGAGATACCTTTACTAATTATTGCGGTTTTTATATGAGCATGCGGTTTAGTTTCAACGTATAAAGCCCCTTCACAAATGTAGAACTTCTTTCGAGCTCAAAAACCTTTCTTATATAATATACTTTCTAAACTAATTCTTGAGTTCGTAAATCAGGGATGGAGGTTTGAAGGGACTATTTACCGGAGTTGGTCCACGAGTTGCTCGAGCTGGACCTTCCGTTGGGATCGTGGTTTCCTTTTATGAGGTTGTTAAATATTCATTGCAGTACAGAAAATCAAAGACGTAAAGGAGAAATTTTCTCTCATGAAGATTCTCTTTCCAGATCAGTTGCATATATCTTTGGTTTAAGCTTTTACAAGGAATTTACAACAAAAAAATTGGAATAGAATAATTAAAGAACAAATGTACAGGTTTGCTCCTTTCTGGTACATTTATTTGGAGGATAATAATTAAATTTTGTTCAGAGAGGCTGACTTTGGACAAATTATTCTGGTCTTTAGGTTCTTCACAATTTTTGAGAAGAATCCTGAGTTGATTAAATTGTGAAATTTTTGTTTGGAAATATTGTATACTTGTTTTTTCTTTTAATTATTTTATGTGAAGACGAACGTATACGGGACGTAGAGTAATTGGTCGATCCTACTAAGGTTGTTAAATTTTATCTGTAGTCACTGAAATTCTAGTGAAATATTAAACTTTAATTTGTCTCAATGGCAGCTTCGATTTAGTTTCAAATTTCACTCGTGTAACAACTAATCGCCCTGAAGGAGCGTCAAAATCTATTCACACACAGCTTGACACATTTTAATGCAAAGTCAACTGAGTAATCAATCATTCACTAAAATGGAGAGGTCATTATGGACATTACTCAAAAACAACAAAAATGTTGTGGTTGAGTTGGTGGAACAGGTGAGCGTGGAGATCAAAGGTCACGAGTTCGAATTTCTTACCAACACTTTCTCGGTCGAGCCCGTCCACCGGGCTTGCTTAGTGTAGTTTACCTCTCCTGTGTAGTTTGCAAGCTACTGTACATGAAGCGGGGTTTACCTAGTGCGCACTCACAGTGGTCGGGTCTTCGCCCATTCAGGGTGGTCGGGGCTCCACTGGTGAGTAGTAACTGTGAGTTCTTACGTCAAAAAAATAAAAAATAAAAATCTATAATATTATTTATAGCGAACTGCAGTAAGTATTCTACATGATGGCATATTTTTAATAATTTAAAAAGAGAATAACTTTTAATAATGTTATGCAACGTGTGACTGCTATTGCATTCATTGATTATGAACAGTACTATTCCAAAAACGATATGGTTGCCTCTAAGCTACTCATTTTTCATCCAATTGTAAGCAGAAAATCAAAAATATTTTTTCACATTCCATACCTAAAACTTTTCATAGTAGAGAAGTGAAGGGCAATCTTATATAAATATGTTATGTAGTTTCTGCCTCGTTTACATAGTTATATATATATTTCTATATTTTTAAATTTAAAACATATAATAGAATAAGGTTGATATTATACAAATTAATTTTCTCCAAATCAAATTCAATGAAATACATAATGCCATTGGAAAATCAATGCAAATTTTGATTTATATGTTACTTTTGTCTTCTATTATCGATTTATGAAGGAAATGTAAGTCAAAAATTACAAGAATCTACGATGAGATTTTGAAGTTCTTAATTTAGTATTCATGTGTTCAATCTTACAAAATTGTCGCACTTGGATTTTCAGTTTAAGTTCATTTGACCATTGAAAAGTCAAAATTTCGGTAAGAAATTATTGAAAACTTAAGTACTGATAGTGAGATCAAATAACATACATTCGGACGCTCCTAACTAGAACCTACACTAAAGAAACTGGATATTCTCATTCTAACTCCAATACTCGAGAGAAAGTTTGTTCGAAGATAAAAGTAATGAAAATGGAGTAGAACACCTCGTAGATGTAGAAATTTACGTACAGCGAGAGATTATCTCAAATTGCTCTTTATCCACTTCGTAGAATAACGCTTTCAAGAACTATCTACCTACTAGTCAAGAATGCTTAAGACTCACTTAATATTCAAATTGGTGAAAAATTAGGGTTGTGTTAACCTTTTCAGCAATATGATTTTGACTTCCCAACTTATTTAAAACGATAAATCTGGGTCCTCACACGACGAAAATTGCTAAGTTAAAATTGTACGTTAAAGTTATGTTGAATATGCATATCTAGGCGTCCCTATTAAAACCTTGTCCCAACATTACCCAACCAAGAAAAATAATCTAAGGTTGATTAGACAATCACAATATAAAAAAAAAAAAAAAGTAATCGCAGACAGCTTGAAAACTAGTTCTAACTAGGTAATTTCACATGAATGCCAATTTAATGCTAACTCGAATGTAAATAATATATTTTGTATCTCCGATTTCATTGATCATTAATCGTAAACTTGAAAGCCTATCCACGATAACTAGTAAATATCTTGGAAATAAGTCATCGAGCCATCTTGTCATAAATAACAAGAGCATCTCTCAATATTCAGATACTTGTCGTGAAAAATTTCATTGACAAATAGAATCATCATGGTTACTTTAGAATTGCACACCAATATTTTTACAATGTTTTTAAACGGTTATTTTGTTTTATCTTTTTAATGGTCATGAGATGTCACATATGACGTACAAAACTGAATATCCAAAACTCCATCTTACCCTGTTAAAGATATATATATGAGTTCGGATTACTTATCTTCACAAAGTTTGCATTTTTAAGATGCAACCCAAGTGAATTGATATCACTATCTAAAAAACTCGAACAAGCAATCAATTCGTCTAAAGTTCATTGGGACAGTCAAATTCCAAAATTAGCGTTCATGTCAAGGATAAAGTTCCACATTAATAAAATACGAAATAAAATTTAACATATTATAGCTTCGACTAGTTTTACAACGGAACCTTTTGACTTAATACACACTTATGTAACATTCTAATCATCTTATCATTAGCTTAATAATGAAGATCATTCTTGCCTACACACTTAAGAAACTAACAACGAAAGGCTAATCAAACTGCCAAATCTAAGCCATTGATAAAAATAAGCACTTCTATATTTATATAATCCATTTTTCAGCAAGTCCACAAGAAAGCTCCCATGGCAAACTTCCTCTTCTGGTTCACATCTCCGGTCACTGTCAGCCCATATTCGGCGAGGAGGCAGTCGAGTTTCCACTCCGGCATGGCCTCATATTCGACTCGAGTGTACTTGGGGTAGTGTAATGGCATTTGAAACCCACACCGCTCCTTCGTGAGATGGCTGTTGGCGGCACCACCACCTCCAACATTAGTAGATGCCCTTGCAATAGACTCCACTTCCCCTCCACTCATTATGCTTGTCACACTCTTTTCCTTCTAAATTGTAACTACTTGTATTTGTTAAGAAATGTTACGACCCTTCGTGCTATTTATAGTCCCACCCCAACCCCACCCCTGCACTGTCGAGGTAGGTGAGCATTTACGTTGAAAACTGACACAGTTGTTCGATATGATTTATAGTGGTGAAAATTTTTATGTAAGAACTTTAGAATGCCTTGAAAAGTTGTGTGTATGGGGACATAGGAGGAAATTTAAAAGCTAAAAGAATACAAATCCAAGAATTAGTCAAAAATTATTTTGCAATCTTTGTTGAAGTTGTTAGATACAAGGAAAATGGTGTATATTTATATTTGAATCTTCGAAATCTCCAATTCCCATCATGTGTGGCTATAACACGTGAAATTATCATAATTAAGTGGTGGTGAGAGTTAAAATATCTGTATACTTCGATATCATGTTGATTAGAATGAAGAGAATGCATTGTGAATGCGTATTCACTTGTTTAGATTTACAAATTTGACCATAACTTCATGCTAACAAGTGCGCATCCCCAAATTAACAAAAGATGATGACCAATTTAACGGAATTTCTAACTCCAAAAATGACAATATTACAAGACTAGAGCTCTCGCAAGTTCCTACCGTTAAATGATACGTTTTTTATGTTGGACTGGATATAATTACGGAGAACATTTCTAATGTTTTTTCGAATTTATCCTACTCCACATACCAAATATACCAAAAAAGACTTCAATCTTGTTGCATTAACTAATGAATTCCACCCTTTTCAACCAACAAGAAGTGAAATTAAATTGCAGATATATTTGTAACAAAAAATTAAGGTCCCTTCATTAATTTTCAATAAATTTGAGTCCGTTAGGTTCGACCATCTAAATCGACTGAAAATTTTAATATAATTACTTAGATGTTTCGAAATGACCATGTGTCACGTTAATCAATATACCCATAACAAATACACCATCACCAACCAAAAAATCGACAATTGATTTGAAGTTGAAAGGTATTTTACAGTATCAATTTGCTATAAACATTCAATGCAACAATAAATAGGTGTGCTTATCTCATTGCATATATTGTCCACAAATCTATCTATTCAATTATTGAAAAATACATGGAATGAAAATTATTTTGTACAATGCAATCAATGATTCATGTCTGAATCCACAAGTTTTTTAGGCCCTTCAATAATTTAGCAGAATAACTAGTGATGGAGGATGGTTAGTACTTGGAAAAACATTACAGACCACCATTATTGTCGGCCAAGTTTGCCTAGATCCCAAGGAATTTAGTTTCGTTTTTCAATATAAGTTAGCACATTTGGTAAAGAAGATTAGATATGCTGTGTAATATTGATAAATTATATTGTCTAATTGTGTACCAAACATGCACTAATGACAATTGAGAAAGAATAGTAGGATTAGATATTTCCATAACATAGTTTTAAGTTCAGTTCTTCCAAACCCCTTCTCAAATTTTCTCATGCTAAATACAACTGCAACCAACGTGTTCGTGTTTTTTTAATAGGATGATAATAGATTCTGTTACGCATCAAAACCCACACTCAAAAAGTAGTCCATACCTCAAAACCGAGGCTCAAGAAGAAGCCCAAACAAAAGGCCCACCCTCCGCGTCATAAAAAATCGAATTGAAGTCATAAGTAAAAATGACGAATCGATGCCTCACTCAAAACGCCATGTGTAAGCAGAAGCTCCATGGCCAAAGCGAGGCACCATCTGCCGCAAAACAACAATAGAGAAGTCATCCACCGCTTCATTTAAGCACTATATAAGTGGCTGAAGCGTTGAAACCAGCACTATGTAAGTGGCCAAAGTCCTGAAATCGAAGCACTATATAAGAAGTTGAAGCTCACTATCTCGAAGCTCTTTAGACCGCAGACCTCCAATACGAAGCTCCATCTGGCTGAAGCCCTTGCTATCTTTTAGAAGATCCGCGGGCAATTTTTGAGAATGATTGATGTAACTTTTATAATAATGAATGTCAGGATTGTCAACCTAGAGTATGAGGTGGATGACATGTTGTTAATGTATTAAATGCATAGCAGACTAAGTGATGTGAGGCTTCGACCTGAAAGATGAGATCACGTGGTTCTTATCCAACGACTACAACTTTGGCCAGGACTATATAAAGAAGCAATTCTCTTGTAACATTTGAAGCTGATGCAACTCTTGATACTAAAAACCACATTCGATTTTCTCTCTTTCTTATTTCATAGTTGGGTACTTTTAGAGGTGTCTAGAGGAACGGGCCGGCCAAGCCCGTGAAAATCGGCCCGGATTGACCCGAGACCGCAGGTTGACCCGTGACCAGAGCGGGAGGTTCACGGGCTAAGGATGTGTGACTCGCGGGTTTCGCGGGTTGCACCTTTACGGGCCGCGGTTAACCCGCTCGCCCGTGAAAAAAAAAACTTTGAAAAAAAGGACCAGGCCTGCTGGCTGCAGCAGCCAGATTCCAAAAGCTGGCTAGTACCGTCAGTTTTTGTGAAAAAAAAATCAGAAAGAAATGAAAAAAGGGGGGGAGAGCCGTTCCCCCATAAGGGGCAGATTCTGGCCGACTGGCAGGTGCCAGCTTGCAAGCAGCCTGCTTGCATGCAGGCCACGATACTGTAGCCTGCATGTATTAATTTTATTATTATCTTTTATTTTTTGTAACGGTAATATATCAAATTTTCATCTATAAATTTCACTTAATTGATAATATTTATCTCACTAGTAGCCTTCCAAAAAAATTATACTTGTTATTGCCTTCCAAATATCATCTATTATTCAATTGCAAATATCATCATCTCTATTACATTTCTTTCTTCTCACTACTAAACTTTTTAATACTACTATATTATGGATTCTTTCAATTTTTTCTGAAAATCTTATTTTCAATGATAGTTGCTTCCCCAATAAATTCAGAAAACGATAATGTTGTAAAAGTTGGATCATCTCAAAACTCAAGGAAAAAATAAATATCAGAGGTGTGACAAATGTTTACAGTAAAGAAAATGATGGAAAAGCAGTATGCAATATTTGTAAAAAGATCATGTCTGGAATAGGATGGCAACGGGGCCCCCCCGCCCCGTCCCTCGTTTAAGGCGGGGAGGGGCCATTGCCCCGTTTACTACCTCATTTAATTTTTTTTAAGTTTTTGATAATTTATTTTATTGCCCACATTTATTATATTGAAACAAATAATTTTA
>CAIGRK010212106.1:0-10049 GCA_903798315.1 Fraxinus greggii
ATTAAAATATTTTATGGGAATGGAAGGAGAGAGATAGATGGACAGAGATTTGGATCGAGTGTAATTGTGTACCTTTGCTATGCATGGAATTAGGTTAGAATGCTGCAACTCTAATTTGCACTTGTAGCTTCCCTTAATGGCCGAAGGATTATTTCATTGTATCAAGATGTTTTCTTCTTCACCGAACTTCCTTGGACTAGTCTTTTAAATATTTTTTGATCTCCAAAAATTCTTTGCGGATATTTTGGAGTTGATTATGTAGTTTCCTTTTAGAATAGATCCACTTGAGATATACGCCAATTGGCATTATTGTGAACCATGGACTAATTACTTGCTTCGCCAATAGCCCCATTTTCAAGCAGAGCTCTTCAGGGTTTGCTTGATAGATCCCAGTGTCGTGTAAAGTTGACGACAAAGCAAGGCTAAATTATATTTTTCTTTTATGTGAAAGACCATAGAGAGGGTGAGGTATCATGGGCCAACCTGTTTCATCTTTATAAAGCGAAGAGCTTTGGAGTACATGATGATAAGTGCATTTTACACACTTATTTAGACTATAAAACATGGATAATTGTTGGCAAATATATTGGAATATGCCTTAATTCTATATAAATTATGTTTTGTAGGATAACATTGATGAAAATAGTGGAATTTAGGAAAAATGAGCGAAAATTGACTAAAATGGAAGAAGACCAAAGTTTAGGGATTAAAGTGCAAATAGCCAAAAGATGACCCGAAAGAAGTAAACGAAGATGTGAAAGAATCAAACACCAATGTAGCGAATGAATGAAGTGTTGGAGGAAGAAGAAACGAGAAAAGAGATCACGAAGTGAGAAAACGGAGTTCGGGGAACAAAACACAAAGAATGGAAGTTGCTTGAACTATGCTATATCATAGTTCTTCTTACATGCGGTCGCATGTAGTGCTTCAGAGAATTTCAGGGAGGAGTTTAATTTAACTATGCGGTCGCATAGTACGATGTCAAAGGAAAAATTTCGATTTCCTTATTTGAATAAAACTCTATGGAAACAAATTTTGGAGTGCCTTTTAAAAACTTGGGGTCATCCACAACGCATAAGAATATATTCTAAGAGCTTTTGGGAGTATGGAAGGACGCAAGAACACCAAAATCGATTCCAAAACTCGAAAATTCAATTCAAGCATTATTTTGGTGGATGTCGATTCTTTAATATTTCTTTTATTTTCTTCTTTATAACATGTTAGGCTAGTTTTCTTTGTGATAGGAGAACGATGAACCATGTAATATGAGATTTAATCTTTAATCTTATATACTTGATATTGAAACACGTTTTCGAATATTGAATGGTTTACATGATTTTTTTCACCACAATTATTGTGCATGGTAGTTGTGTGAATTTGGTGGCTTATTTTATGCATTCAAAAAAAGAAAAATAGGTTCGACATATATAAATTGTCATAGAATCCGATAGAGAATAGAAATATACCGCTATGCTCTATGTGAATCTTTAAATGTTCATAAAAATTCATGCATTTTTATATATTCGCATCCATCATAGAAATATAGTTGTGTATATAAAAGTAAGTTTAACATTACTCGAGAGAGATTGTTAAATAAAATAGGAACATTGATCCATCAAAATTCAATCGTGTTGTCAATGTGTAAAACCAATGTTAAAACTAATTATTGTATAGGAATTCGGGATCCTAGTATATTTATTATTTATTAAACATATTACATTTAAGTTAGCTAAGTTACACATCATTACATAAGTAGATTATTTTAGTTATAATACATCATAATATTCTTGTTTCGGTTAAGGTTGCAATAATTAGAATTAAACTAATCAATTTCCGTGGGACATTACTGGGACTCAATTCCACTTTATTACTTGTTAACGAACTGTATATTTGCATTGATTTTAATTCGAATTATATTTTCGTGAACACACGAGGCTACCAGTTAGCATGATATTGTAAGTTTACATGACCTTCAGTTTTTTGGTAGTGCTTATATAACTTTTTTGCATATCAACACGTGCCAAACCCTCGTTTAGGCACGAGTTTTCCGAATTATCACATCCACTTCTTATTATCTTTTAATTTCTGAAAAATATGTAGAATTTGGGTATTATTGGGTTTCTATCACAACTTCTCAACATGGATCATTGTAAATGTTGAACGTTATTCACAAAAAGAACAATTATTTAGGATAAATTGCACCTGGTGTCTCGAACTTTTTGAGGTTATGATGATGTGTACCGAATCTTTTGTTTTTAACCCGCGTATTCCGTAACTTTTCAATCTTGCATTTCCGTCCAAAAAAAAACCTATGGCACAGACATGTAAAGATTTGGAACTTCGAGTGCTATAAATCAAAGGTTCAGGACCCATCATCAAAACCTTCCAAGGTTCGAACCCGAGTGCAATTTACCTTTCTATTTATGCTAAAATATTTAGTGACAACAAAAAGTTAACTAAACCCAACGACTTATGGAACTCAATCTAACAATTATTTGAAAAACAACTAATCTCTAATAAATTAAAAAATCGTAATGTTCATATTCCTAGAATAAGCACGTATTTTGATAAATATTCGTTTTGCAGGCTGCACACATGCATATTTATTAATAATGAAAATAAGCTCGGTTTGATCTCGAGCTATACAGTAAAATTATACATGTTCCAACCATAGAAAGGGAGAACATTCTGTAATTACATTCTCACACCATAAACATAAAATATATATATATAGATGCAATCCACACAATGCTGTTCATAAAGTGCATCATTATTGGTTATTCCAGGACACCCATCCGAGCTATATATTGCCCTTCTTTTGTACACAAATTTTCAATTGGAATTGTAGGAAATGTTGAAAAGCTATCAGCAGCTGCCGAGACCAGTCATTCTGAGGTGACGGAAAGCATCCACAGCGTCATCTACAGTGAGGAAGACCCGACCTGCTTCAATTTTATCGATAAATTTGGCCGACTTTAATTTGTTAATGACGGACCACCTTGGATTGGCCACTGCTAACTGTGGGAAAACAATGTAAGATTATGACATAGCCCCTATTCGGCGACGATTAAAATTAGATTTTCTGTAGATATTGATATTGATAGATTTTAATTGGTATCAAACGGAGGCTTTAGAGTTGCAAAGATGTCAAATTTCACATGTCCAATTGGGTTAAATTTCAGTGGTGGTCACTGATTTAATTTGTCTCAATTAGGTATCTCAAGTTCAATTTAGTTTCAAATTTAACTACTTTGTCACGTTTAGTCCCCTAAATTGGTGGAACTTGCTTAGTTAGAAGCTACTTCATAACAAATCTTGGACACATTCCTAGTAATATGACTACTCAACACACTACTTCACGTAAGAAAATGTTAAATGAACTTCTTTTAACATTTTATCTAATGACATTCCAGAACTTTCAAATTACCATTTTCGTTTCTAGAATGTCACGGACATTACCTCAATTTTAATTTTACCATTTCTATTTCTAGAGTGCCACAAAGAGTACATGAAAGATCCATTATGATATGAATATCAGCTAAGCAATTTAATCAGTTTGGGAAATGAGAGGTAATAAAATATGAGATATTGATGAAATTTGAAATTGAATTGAAGACCAGTGACATAATTGAAAGAAATTAAAGTTTTGCTAGAAAATATGGATCGTAGGTCACCCATGTGGAGTGACCCGACCCACGAGACATTAAAAGGGTTGGAAAGAGTGATTTGAACCTAAAATTCAAACCTACAACTCTCTATAACCACCCTTAACTCACATACAGCCTCCAATAATTATTGCCTAAGAAAAAGAGTGGAAAAAAATGACAAGAAAAAATGGTAAAATTTATATGTGAAAATACCCTAAAATTTGAAAGGACCTAAAATCACTATTTTGGTATGAAAACTCACGAAATAAGATACCTATACTGTGAATAATAATCCCTTCCATATTGATCGGGATTGAGACAATTGGAAAATAAGAAAATATAGATTTTGAAATTTTGAGATGCAGTGTGATTCAACTACAAAAAATTTTTGGAATTCATTATTTCAAGTAAGGATTTTTTACCCATAATTTATGATTATGCATATTGTGAATTTCTACATTGGTATCAGCATAAGGTTGAATTTCTTGCTGTAATTCATGTTTAAATATGCCATTACATGACTTAATTGAGTTATGAATCTAGTATGTAAAATTTTGAAATTTTACGTGGTCTTTAATGGTATCTTTTGTTATACATGCTTAAAATTAACGGAATTTTGGAATTATGTAATATAATATGCTTTAAAATTCACCAGCAAAATTTCATCAATTTTTGTTATTGCATTTGGGAGAAAGTTGAAATCCTAGTCAATTTTGCGGAAATTTTAGAACTTTACTGCATTTTATTCGTTGATTTTCATGTAGTCATATTAGTATGGTTAGAAAGGTATTTCAATAAACTTTCCAACCATATAAATAAATTAAATTTTGGACTTAAAACGAAGTTATAAGAGTTTAAAATTTGGATGAAAATCTGATTTTTTGCATGAAAATTGATAAAATCTGAAATTTCATCACATTATAACTTAATCTACACTATGTTCACCCTTCCCATTTGATATGGTTGGTTAGATCTTCTCAGAACTTTCCAACAATATAAAGATAATTAATTTTGGTTTTGAAATGAAGAAGTTATGATCTCTCGAGATTCGGTCAAAAATCTTAAAATTTTGCATGAATTTTTTGCCATTTTCACTCTCGAATAGATCTTTTGATGTCCCAAATGCACCCTTAAACATTGATTTTGTAAAATCTAATCACACAAATGGACTCAAAACGTCAAAATTAGTTGGGATGACCAATAAATTTTTTCGAGGTCGGCGTGACGTGTGGCCCACGGAGGCGTGTCATTTTTTATTTTTTTTAAAAAAATTGTAGATTGATCCTGCACTTGAGGGCACGTGCGGGATCCAATCGTAATTCTAAAAAATTACAAATTGGTCCTAAATTATTCTTGATTTTTCGGTGCAATTAAATTGATTTTTTGATATTTAAAAATATTTTTTTGTATTTAACGTTTAAAATAAATTTGTAAAAAGCATCTAAAATATTTTTAATATGATTAAATTCTTATTTTTTTTTAGAAAATCAAGAATATTTGTTAAGTGGTATTTGCCTAGTTGGAGTGAATTGTTTAGATGCTTTCATTTTTTTTAAATAAAAAAAATACTACGAAAGTATTTAAATTACCACATTTTATATATGTTCATGAGTTGTGTGGATCTTGATCAAATTATGTGATTCATTGTGACTTGTTTTCAATTTTTTGTGCTTGATCAGTTATGGCTGGATCTATGCATATTTTTAGAACTTGTTGAAAAGCCATGCTTACAGAAATCAATAAATGAATTTGGAACATAACCTAGTGGAATACTTGAATGTTGGGATTATGTTGCAACGGACATTAAAGTGAGATTGAGAATTTGTATAATAAAACTTAAATAATCTGAGTTTTATTCTTCGATTATAATTGGAATTATTTTCTGAAAGAATTAATTTGTGTATCATGGTACATGTCATAACTGATAAATATGCATATTTATATTTTTATTGCACATTACGGATTTACATTATTGAATTACGTGATATCTATTGATTCGTGAATTGTTATGAATACCAAGGTCAATAAAATTAGTGAGATTCTTCCTGAGACCCATTAATTCTCAGTTGAGTGATAGTTCGGTGATTGAAAGATATAGAGAAAATCTCATTTAAACTATTTGATTCACTAACTGAGTGGGAGCTCTCAAACTGGATGAATTAATGTAATTCTCGCTTAAAACTAATAGAATTTTACGTTATGAAATTAAGTTTATGATAGTGAAATAATATTACTGCAGACGATAATTAGGAACATAGTGAATTTTCGACTATGTACTTAACGTTGACCTATCGTATATTAATTTGCATTAATCCAAAATTGTATATGTGTATAAATGAGCATTGATGAGAATAAAAATATCTCTAAAATCTGATAGATCATGTCATCCAAATCTATAGTTGTTGACCTTAAAAAAGGTGATAAGCTAAATGCGATAACATTTGGTATTATAAGATTTTGAATGTACTAGAAGAACATGACGCTTTAGAGAATATCAACCACGCAATAGAAGACTTGATGTAGGTCATACTACTCTAGAGAATAAAGATCAAAACTTTGTCAAGTACGGAAAAAGATAGATTCTAGTGCTTGAGGCATTTGAATTGCTAAGTTCTATTATAGATAATATTTTTTCTCGAATATGACTTAACTGAGATGGTTAGCATAATGTTGGTATTTTTTGTTGGTCAAATTTTTTTAGATTAGTAGTAAGTTCAAACTGTCTTTTTTCAATGTACGGGAACTTTGAAGGTCAATGTGAGTTACAAATTGAAGCGTCAATTTTATCTATTGATACTACCTGCTTTGTGAGTTAAAAGAAGTGCGAGTTGATGTTGCTAAGTATCGAGGACATGCTTGTACAACAATGTTCTACTTCGTGTAAGATTTCGGATCTTAAGTACTAAATGAGTAAGAATAAATGCGGGGTAGATGAGGAGACTAGAAAGAGACCAAGAAGAACATATCAAATATTAAATATTTGAAAGCGTTCTTAGCAAAGGATCAATATTTATAAAGGTTTAACTGCTTCAACTATACGTTTTGAATCTCTTAGCTCGAAAGTGGTTAGTTAAAGGATATTGCACTTGAATATATTCATCTTAGTGTTGTTTACATGTCATTACTATACATATTGTATCTTATCTTGTATGGATAGTGGATATAAGAGTTAAAAACTCATTTATATGAGATCAAGAAGTGTCTTAAGTCTATTGTCAAGTCTTCAACTTGATACAAACTATATATACCAATAATGAGATCGAGTGGAGGATTTTATGACTGATACATTCAACTTAGTGTTGTAAAGTGGAGAAAGTGACCTCATATTCAATATTAAGATATTATTAAAGACTCCACTAAACTTGATCTAAATTTTTGTTCTTCAAACAGTGATGTCTCACTGGTAATTCTGTTCGTACTCACAGTTGTGATGTTTATTGTGGTTCTAGACATCTATGCAATGGTCCGATGCTTTGAGTTGAGAAAACTATTCAAAACTGTAAGAGTTAAACTTTCATAGTGTAAATCCATCCAAATTATTTGCGAGATGGAGATGAAATTTCATATTTTCATTACATTTATAGATGGATTCACGTATTTTATTTGTGCATTTGATTTTCATAAGTTGAAGATATTGTATTGATTTAGACTTTATTGAAAGAGAGTAGAAAATCAGATTATGGAGGTGAAGACTTTGAGCTCTTTGAGAGCGTGAATCTCCATTACGAGAGATCAATTATCTATGTAATGAAAGAGAAATTCACCAAATATGGATTGTCTTAAACTCATTATCAACTATCTAAGTTCTTGATAATGAGTTTAGGAACATGAGTCTATTAAAAACGAGATGTATCTCTCTGAAATACACATGATAGTCCAAAGAAGTACTTAAGTGAGATTTTTGATGAATATTGAGTTACAAGATGTGACATTCGACATTTGTTTCTAGTAAGGGAGAGAACGAATATTATTGAAATTAATATTATGTGTATTGATAAATCATTTTTTATTAAAAATGAGTTGTTTTAAGCTTCTAGGTCAAGTGAGAGTAATCTGTCTCCAAGTGGGAGTAATCTATTTTTAATCATTCAATCCCTTATATGAGTATAAAGAGGAATATTTAGGAAAATGATGGAAGTATATATAGAGTATAGAATTTCAGCCTAATCTAAGATATGATGGAAGTTCTAATTGGTTATTAAGTTTATTGAGAACATTTAGGTTTTTTTAAAACCAAGTGGAAGACAAATTTGTTTATGATAGCTTATTGTTTTAGAGAAATGTTATACTCAATATAAGTGTATTGAATTAGATAAAAAATTTCACGATAGTGGGATTCACTCATGTACGATGATGTTAGCCGTAATAGTATGTTTAAATTTAGAATTATACCAATTAGATCCAGAGATTGTTTTTTATTCTCAATTGAGAATTGATTGAATAGATCTACATGAATCGATTTGTAGGTATTATGTTGAAGGTTTTTATAGTATTGTGGTAACTTTATAGTTACACGTGTAGTCTAATGTAACCATCTTGATAGTGGTACTTAAATTTTAAAAGGGTTTAAATATCATACAAGATTTCATCATGTGTATAAGATCACTGTATTTATATAAAGGTCTGATGGTAGGTTGTAATTTTATGGTGTGTTTGATGGATATTATTGAGTAAAGCATGTATTTTAAATAATGATATGATAGAAATATTATTTTATTGAAAAATGTGATTGAAAATGAGTTATGAAATAATGTATTTTGGAAGAATGTGTGTTAAACAAGGGTTTAATTTTGATGTTGATGACATTGTATTGGCTTAGCATGAGAAGGAGTGTATTGAGATCATTTTAAAATGGTTGTCCTTAATATTTGAGACGAAGGACATTCGTTTAACAAATTGTATATTTTGTGTTAAAAAGATTATTCTAGTCTTTTTTCTCTGTTACAAATATAGCATACTATAGAGATTTCAGAATATTTATAATTGTAGAATTGCTACCGTGTTGATATTTTTATATCGAAGATGACCGTATGAGTCTTCATATATGTCCAATGACTCCATGAGTACACAAAAAAATATCCAGAAAGCTATATCTAGTACGATTAGAATTAGAAGTATGCTATGATATATACTTGTTCTAACATTTTTCATGCCATGGATTTATTCAGTAGGTATCGATGTTATCTTTAGAAGGGTATTGTGAAACCTGAAGGGTATTGCTGTCAGTTATTCTATTTTGTTGGTAAGGGAATAACTTATTATTGGAATATATATGCAAATGTCGACTATGGATGAGAGTTTGTAGAGCACATATAGTTATTTGACTTGTGCAATCTTGCTCTATAGAATGTTAAGAAACATATCTTGTAGTATATATGTTGCAGTTGAAGAACTTGTAAGGTATAGATGTATTAGGCATCTAACGATACTAGTTGAGAATAAGAGATTCATGATAAATATGCAATTATCTGATGTATTGAGGATCTCAAGTATCACAATGAAACCAAACACTCAATATTTCTATGAAAAACATTAGCAAAGAAAGTGTCTTTGCGATATATCTATATAAATGATGATATGTAATCATCATATTCTATAGATGTCTAAAGATATATTCGTTAGTAATGTCAAATCTCTAGAATTAAGTAGAATATGATACTTAGTGTATCTAGAAAACTCTTAATTAAGTTTTGTGTCTCCATAGATGAACAATTTTGAGTTCACACGTAATCTAACGTTAAAATTGTGAGATAATGATTTGCATGCACCTATAAAGTATGTCGAATAGGTTGAGAGTGGTTCGCTCTCACGAATAATCGCCTCAGACACTTTGGAGTCTGTGCTCAGATGAGGGAAAGTGATCAAGTTGTGTACTTGATCTGGTCGTCTTGATGAAATATCAAGATGAGATTACACCAAATAATTGAAATGGATTTTGTTATCGATTAAACCTATTTAGTAATCGATCGAGTTCTCGATTTAAGACTGCTTAGAGGAATGAATATAAGAAGAACTCAAATTAGGTTTGGGGGAATACCTAAACTAGGATCCTTAAGATGTTATTTTGTTTATAAAGAATATGACACACGCCCTATAGAAAGGGAGAAAATATCATAACACGTGTTTTATACCACATGTCCTTTTACGACCAATATTGGGTAAATGAATGAATGGATCTCTGCTACCTCATTGTGTGAGACATTGATGTTTATATAATCTCATATATACCTTTATGACTTTTGACTATTTTTTGAAATTTTATTTCAATGTTGCTACTTTAACATGTTATTAATGATTATAATTGATTCGGTTTGACGGGATATGTCTAGAAAAATAGCTGATTTAAAGTTGAAGTAGGAAAAAAAACTATTTTGACCAACATTTATATTGTATTCATCTGTC
>CAIGRK010212150.1:0-15276 GCA_903798315.1 Fraxinus greggii
TTTTAATTTTCATCAAACATGGACGTCATAAAAATTAATAAAATATAGAATTGAATAACTGATAAAAATTGTGAGCACAAAAAATTGAAATTTGACTTATTAAAAAGTTAATCAAAAAGTAATTAATGACTTTCTTTTATTATTATATTATTTACACACAGACAAGCCACACAAGTGTCTCTCTGTATATGTATATATGTATCCATGTGTATCCCTCTTACATATATCGTTTCTTTGAAGCTTGGTGTGTTTCTCTCTCTATCCATCTGACCATGTGAGATGTGACTTACATGGCTACTCCTTCGCATGTGAAACCTTTTGAATTCTCTTTATCCTGTTTATAGAGATCCAATCTCATATCAGAATTCAGAAAACAATTAAAAGAAAAATTCTGACTGTAAGTTTTTTTTTTTTTNATTATTATATTATTTACACACAGACAAGCCACACAAGTGTCTCTCTGTATATGTATATATGTATCCATGTGTATCCCTCTTACATATATCGTTTCTTTGAAGCTTGGTGTGTTTCTCTCTCTATCCATCTGACCATGTGAGATGTGACTTACATGGCTACTCCTTCGCATGTGAAACCTTTTGAATTCTCTTTATCCTGTTTATAGAGATCCAATCTCATATCAGAATTCAGAAAACAATTAAAAGAAAAATTCTGACTGTAAGTTTTTTTTTTTTTCAGAAATTAATTCTCTGTTTTTTCGATTCTCGTCTTCTCCATTTTTTTTTTTATGTGAGTTTATATATGAACGTATTTGCTTTACTCTGTTTTTAGTTTTTTAATGTGATGACAGTGCTCTGTTTTTTTAAAGCTCGTTGAATGATAAGATCTTTGTTAGATTTATTTTTTTTGGTGTGTGTTCATTTTTCATTTTGTTGTACTGAATCTAATATTTCCTCTTTAGATCCAGCACCTTTTTTTCAAATTAATAAGAAAAAGAGTAACCTTTAGGGTTTTGCTTTAATGACGTGTTTGTGTACAATTCAGGAATTAAGCCTGTTGGTAATTAATTTCAAGTTTTGCTGTGTCTTAAGGTTCAAAATATCATTACTACTTGTTGAGGAGCCTTCTGGAAGTAAAAAAACATTGTTCTTGATGGATAAAGATAAGTCTTCTAACCATGGCACTGGGAATTTACTGCCTCCATCAGGGAGGTTCTTTGTTTTTTCTCCGCCTGGCAGTGGTTATAATGCAAAGTCTGAGCAAATGGGATTATCAAATTTGCCTCCACTTGGTCCAGGGAATTCATCAGAGCAGGGTCATTTTGGTCATGGGATGCAGTTAGATGATATAAGCCGAATGCCCGATAACCCACCTAAGAATCTGGGACACAGACGTGCTCACTCAGAGATTCTTACCCTTCCTGATGATATTAGCTTTGATAGTGATCTTGGTGTTGTGGGAGAATTTGATGGGCCATCATTGTCCGATGAGACCCAAGAAGACCTTTTATCACTGTATCTTGACATGGATAAGTTCAATTCGACATCTGGCACTTCTGCAGTCCAAGTGGGTGAATCATCTAATTCGCCGGTGTTGAAGTCCGGTCCTTTAGCCAACCCTTCAACTGATAATGAGGCTCTGGCAGTAAGCGAGAAGCCAAGAGTTAGGCATCAGCATAGCCAATCCATGGATGGGTCCATCAAGTCAGAGATGCTCATGTCGGGTTCGGAAGAGCCATCTCTATCCGAATCAAAGAAAGCTGTATCTGCAGCTAAGCTTGCTGAGCTTGCTCTTGTTGATCCAAAACGAGCTAAGAGGTAAGGATTTTGCTTGAGGCTATAAATATATTCACATGACGCCTATTAGTTCTTCTGGTTCTTGTTCGTACTTTGACCTATTACTTTGCTGAAGCATTAAATTTGTCGTCTACATTTTTGTCGGCTTCTGTTTATCACCCGATATAGGAATTCATCAAACAAATGACAATGCATGGCCTGAATTTTTTCCTATTCTTCTATATATTCCATGTGGCTGGTAGTTTGTACTTACCGCAATACACAGGGATGAAATTTGATCATAAATCTTTTTGTCTTCAATTCTTGGATGTATTCTGTCGACAGCCCATGTACATAGAACTTGGCAACTAGATTATCATGGCATGGCCATGTTATTTTTCTCATATCTGTATGAATCTGTAGCGTTGCTGGTGGGTTTGGTGACCTCGTGGATTGGATTATCCAGAAGTCTTCTCCTTGTTTTGGGACTTGTATGTCCATTCCGATTGTTACAGAAATGGTCTGGAGATACAGAAATGGAGGGGAGAGAACCTCAATAGATTTAATCTAAATGGTTATTTGTTGGGCAAAGTTGGAAAATTATAGATGTCAGAATGTTATATATCGTGCCAATTCAAACCCGGTCACTGAGCCCTTTGACTTCCTCTCTTGAGAAAGATGATGTGGTGGCAATTCAATCAAAGTCAAGAGTGGCTAGTAGGTCACCCTTCCTCCTCCTCCTTTCCACTTTTCTCGTCTTTTGACCAACACAGTATAAATTCATTTATATTTATATCTTTGTATAACTCTTGCTGCCTGACATTTCAAGAATGAAGCCTGTGATAACTACTTTCCATTTCGTTGTACCATGACTTTTCATCAGGTCTGTAAACAAAAATGACAATCTCTTCTTGCAATGCTACATTTTAATTCATTGGATAAGATAAGCAGATGAGTCTGTAAATAAAGGAAAATTCAAAAAGTAATTTAACTTGAAAATTTTGCCTTTTGAATTGTCAGCACACCCCTTTTGCATGTTAAGATTTGGGATTCCATCTTAAAATGTCAACCTTGTTAAGAGGAGTAGTCTAAGATCTTTATAAATTGGTCTGTATTTATATCATTTATCGATGTGGGATATATATCAAATGATGTAAACAGAGACCAATTTATAAAGATCATGGGCTACTCCTCTTAACAAGGTTGACCTTTTAAGATGGAACCCCAAATCTTAACATTGCAAGCATTTCTGCCAGTTCCCAATGCAGAGGAGGTATAGTTATCACTTTTCTCAGAAAATATCATATTGATGAATGCAAAGGGTGGTTCTTCATTTACTTTGTTTGGAATGTTAATTCCTATAATTTTGTATTCTTTCATTCTCTCTCCCTCTCTAGTAGTAATCTTTTAACTTGAATTTCGTTGAATTTGATTGGTGCTGAATCTTTGTTATTTCCATTATCAAGGTGATCAAAAACATCCATTGGCTTTTCCTATCTTCATATGGTTAGCATATCAGCATATGCATGTTTCCTGCTTGGAGTTTCGTTGAGAGGGTGAGAGAAATTTATTATGTAATCCTCTCACATCCATAAATTCCATCCATTTTGTACCAGGATTTGGGCAAATAGGCAATCAGCTGCTAGGTCAAAGGAAAGGAAGATGAGGTACATCGCTGAGCTTGAAAGGAAAGTCCATACTCTTCAGACAGAAGCTACTTCCTTGTCTGCACAGTTGACATTGTTGCAGGTAATTATTGCCTCTTCTCCAACACTAACTAAAAATTCATGTTGATGAGTGGTCCCCTTCCTCCCCCATCTATGCTTACGCAAAATGGAAAAAGAAAATGTAATAGTAATATTAAGAAAGCAAAGAAAGAAAATAGGAGCTAAATGCATATAGTCTGCTTTTTCTTTTTTTGCTGGCAATAGAATTTAATTGACTTTTTTCATCGCTCACTAGCATATAAAATGGCTACCAAGAGGTGGTCCACTGCTCCCTTTTTTGAGCTGCTGGTAATTCCTCTTCCACGAGATGGAATGGTTCCTGAAAAAAAATACTTCATATGGCTTTACAAGAAAAGGGAAAAACTTAGTTTATAGATTGGAGAGTTTAAATTCCCTTGAATAATGGTACTGTAATTATAAGAACTATTTTGTTCCTAGATTTACATAAGCAAGAATGAAATTTTCTGTTTAATTTTTTATTCTATTCTATTTACCAACAGAGAGATACAAACGGTCTTACAAATGAAAACAGTGAACTCAAAGTGCGATTGCAATCAATGGAACAACAAGTGCACCTGCAAGATGGTAAGACTCTATCTTTAACTACTTCTGCAGGGTTTTTCGCCCTATCCTCTCTTGCTGTCTTCCCAATATTTGGTCTTGGCTATATCTTGAAAGTAGAAGATGCAGACTGAAGCAAAGATGGAACTTAGGACATTTATTATTGACCTTGATATTTAATTTGGGAAAGATAAAAAAAATTCATTTACTGCCTTCTAAAGAATGAGCCTACCATCATTTGGTGATTGCTTGGTCAGTCTAGTTATATGACTTGTATCTCAGAGTAACATTGTATTATGAACAATATAGTGGCTGATCCCAGAAATCTTAATAAGATGCTAACTTTACTCTTATCCTAAACACAGCATTAAATGAAGCGCTGAAAGAAGAGATCCAGCATCTGAAAGTGCTGACTGGTCAAGCAACGCCAAATGGTGGACCTATGTCAACTTTTCCTGCATCCTATGGAGCCAACCAACAGTATCATCCCAGCAATCATGCTATGCACACAATGTTAACTGCTCAACAATTACAGCAGCTCCAGATTCATTCTCAGAAACAGCAGCATCAGTTTCAGCAGCATCAACTACTACAGCAGCAACAGTTGCAGCACCAGCAGGAACAAGCTAGGGATTTGAAGCTGAGAGGTTCGATGCTTGCCCATATTCAAAAGGACCTCACTCCAGATGCATCGTCAAAGGATTAGAAGTTGAAATGGACATGTTGGATACTGGGAGGTTGGTGTATGTCAGGAATCTCACTGGTTGTTATATATCTTAGGTTTGCTCTTTTTGATTAGTCCGTTTAGGTCCGAACTAAGGATATTACTTTCTTTAGGCAGCCTATTGAATTTTAGTTGGTTAAATTGTGAAGGTTTTTTGTTGTCGTCTTGACGTCAGTTTCTTAATTTATTAAAAATTTCGTTTATTAGTTGACTCGTTTTGATTATTTTGGTTTTCTTGGCTTCTCTCTCTCTCATACTTGTTGGCGCACATACAAAAATGTAGAAAAGCCTTTTTATGCATGTTTAGATACTTGATACTTAATCGCTGTCGTCTTATATGTATGGAATCTGATGAGTTGGTCAGCCATTTGAATCTGCTAGGGTATTTCTTGGCAGCCTCTTGAACCGAAGTTGCTACCTCAGTTCCCTTAGAATTCTGTTCTGTCCCCCGCCCCCCTTGGAATTCTATTCTGTTGACATTGAAACTGATTCTCCTATGCAAACAACATTTTTGTTGAAGGAAAATGATTAGGCACATACATATTGTTTGGAAAAACAACACTAGAGGAAATAAAACAAAATAAACATTAATACTGTCACATAGTTATTCTTCAGCTGGACCTATTTAACCAATATGATTAGACAGATACAGATTAAGGCCAAGGTTTCTAAACAAATTAATGAACTTGAAGAGGGTAAGGGAGGGTGGCAATGTGATTATGGGCCACTGTTCCAATCCACAACTTCCCATTTGCCTCTTTTACTTCACTCACTAGCTTCATCACTACACCCTTTTTATCTTCAAGAACATCCAATACATCTCCTTTATCATTGAGGAGTGATACCATAGAATACATCCTCATTCCCACCAACCTGGCCAAATACCTCATTGGAATGGGCAGTCGGAAGTATATGCTCCTCAACCATGGATTGTAAATAAGAAATTCCTGTGCTCGAGTCCGACAACAATCAATTGCTACCCAAAACTGGCCTTTTTCGTTAAGCCTTATATTGTCTGGAAATCCCGGAAGGTCAGCTATGATCTCGGTGGTACCCTTTTCAGAACCCTCTAAATAGTACTTGAAGATCCTGTGGCAATTTAATGAATTTCTGCTTATATATTTCTGGAAAATTAATGAAAAACCAATCATGTGATGAACAAGAGAGTCTAAACCTGCAATTAGTTGTTTCAGTGAATAGAAGAAAGGATTGGTCTTTAGACAATTGGACTCCATTTGGAAATGCCAAACCCTCCAATACTACATGTGTTGTTCTTGTAGGTGGATCATATCTAAGGAGTCTACCAGTGGCTTCCCCTTCCAACATTATGAAGAAATGGTCCCTGCAATAACCAAAGAAAACACATGTAGCTCCTCATACGAGTAAAATATGAACATATTTGAACCCTCACTTCAATGAACTTACACCCTGTTGTATTTCTTGCTAGTATCAGTGAAAAATATGGATCCATTGTTATGAATATCGAGGTCATTTGCGAAAAGAATAGGCTTCCCGTCTACGTGTGTTGCCAAAGGAGTGGCAAGGCCTCCTTCAGGTCCCACTACCAGTAGGCCATAGTAAGAATCTGCAATGTACAGATCTCCACTCTTTCTGTCAAACCTAAGGCCTAGGGGACGCCCACACTTCGGCTCGACCTTCCATTGCTTATGTGTAGTTGAATAAACACCTTTACCACATAGCTTCTCAGTCCTTAGGACATGGTAAGAAAAAACAGACCATGTTAGAACATTATCTTGGCAATTGAGAAACATTTATGGTAGGAAAAAAATGATTACCAGTTAAGCGTTACAAGTGCAAATGTTTCCCATCCTGCATCTTCTCCCATCCACCGTACAATACGGCCATCAGCAAGTCCAGCATAAGGGCCACGGCCCCATATATCAAACTCCAACGACTCGGGGCCAAAAATTTCATCCTTGAACTCCAAGTTTCCCAATCCCAACCGGCTTCTGTTGTCCCTGGGCCAACTCTCCATGACTTTCTGGTATGATGCAATGTCATTCTTTACAGGCCTAAAGTCATGGCCCCCTACTGGACTTAATTGAAAGGGATCCATAATGATGAAGCTTAAAATTACTGCAAGAACTATGAGATATGGATGCTGCAATAGAACCTCATCTTTGAGTTGCAGTATTCTCTTCTCCATGTGAGTTATTTGGTGAAGTAAAACGTATGTGTGCAGGATTTTGGGATGATAATATAGTGGGATTGATGAATTCATGCGAAAATTATGATGGAGTTGTGGTTAAAAGTAGGTCTGGTATTGTTTGTCATGTTTTCTACATTCTTTCTTCTTGTTGAGAAGTAAAACATGGAGAAGAAGAAGTAAATTAGCATGTATAGTTTTTCTTCTTATTTATATGTCGATTGAAGATCGATGGTGACCAAGTGACCGACAACTATGTACTCTTCCAAACTCTACCCGGGCTCAATTAAGTTGAAGCTAGCTAACTTGGAAACGTGTGATGTCAATCATCAAACATTGTCGACCTCATTTAGAAATCCTCGAATCATAACTACGCTGCACAAAAAGTATAAGTGTTCATATTTAGCAATTTGATGATTCACGTGAAGTGTGAATCTAACAACTCTGACTATCATAAGAAACAAGTATAACACGACATATGAGTATAACACGACATATGAGTAATGTACGTTGTACACAAATATTTTGACTTACCAAACTATCAATTTACATTCTATTGCAAAGTATATGTTTCATATTTTGAACTCTGTAGCTAATAATTTCTTAGTTAACATCGAATTTCCATTTATTTGTTTTACTAGAGGAAAGAAAAGAGTTGACTAGTTGAGAACAATAGACCGAACATCCAAAATAATCATTTAGTAAGAAATTTGAAGGGTTAATTTCACTCATGTCCATAGCTTTTCCAGTTTTAATCCCGCTACCACCAAGATCACTTCCAGCCACCGCTGGAAATTACAAACTGAGCAAAATGAAGAAAATTCGGTTGAGGACCCAAGAGACTCGATTTGGTATATTATCGATCGGTGTTTCGAAAGCTCCGCATTCGAATAATTGACTTTTCGAGGTCTTTTTTCTCGAAATTTTGAGCTTAATGTTACTTTCTTCACTGAACTTTACAAATTGTTTTAGTCAAACCACCATGTCAAGCTAGTGTCTATTTTTAAACATAAAAATCTACATTAAAACTGTCCTGACGAAATAGGATTTTCCAATATATAATAATGCCAAATCTACTTTGTAAAGTTGCACGATAAGTCTAAAACAAAATAATAACTTTTTTCATTGGATTTTGTGATACTAGCATTCTAGTAACTTTATATTATTATTACTACTAGCCATATATATTATATTATGAATGTCGATATGCATGTCATATTATCTACATTATTTTCTAATTATCGATAGTTATTATCGACTATGATATATTATAGGCTCTCTACATATTATATCTTAGAGAAGTTTGAATTGCTATTATACACGTTATCGTCATGAGTATTTGAAGGAATCAAATGGGCTCCAAATTATTTTGCATATGTGATGTGGTGATATTGTATTTTATTTTAGATTATTTTAGTCCATATTACAAAAGTGATGCTGTCGAAATTTCGATAAATTATATGCTTATCTATCTTTCAAGGCAATTGTAAGTTCTCGTTTATTCAGGTTCGCACAAATATTTTTAAGACAGTTCGTAAGTTCTTACTTATTGGAGCGGCTTATATTCCCAAGGCAATTCGTAAGTCCTGATCTATTTAGGATCGATGTATATTTTCGAAACAGTTTCAAAGTTCTCACTTATTGGAGCTGCTCGTATTTTTTAGGTAATCTATAAGATATCGCATACTTGACAGCTTATATTGTAAGCCTAACCCGTATATAAGTATACGAATCAGGCTTGAGGGACTATTGTTATATCTATAAATTACGTGACATGTGCGTGACAAGGGAGTCCTATGTTGGCCGACTCAGCATTGATTATTTAATTGAATTGGGTCTATTAAATTCTCAGGCTTGAACTTGAACTCATTGCACTCTAAACTCATTTAACCCATTTCCATTTCTCTATATGTATCAATCAATTTCACAGAAGGTATGTCATTATAACCCTATCCAAATTCCCTCCACCATCTCTTGCAGTCATTCTATCTCGTCCGACCATTAACTTCACTGTCGAAGTATAAACAATCGTCGAATCTTTTTCTCGACGGACGACGTTTGCACCCTAACCGGATGTTTCAATGTGTAAGTGATACTTACGTGAAGGGAAGATTAGAAATTTTGTTGACCACACATGTGTCGAATTTTGAGATCAACATATTTCTTCTTTTTTTTGCCCTTTAAAAGGAAATGATAATTTCTTTTTGTGTGTTCCATGCACTTGAGTGATCTATCCATCCAAAATATTGAGACATGGACACTAAACATATCTAGTTTTTAGATATTTCGCTGTTTTGTAACTACAAAAATACACACAGTGCATGTTGCACGGGCAGCTCCATTTACTTCACATCTAATATGAGAGCACACTATATCTAAAAATGACATCAATTTTCGATGGTGTGATGCGTAGGATTACGGATGTCGTGTTAACGGTAGTAATGCAATCAAACTCTGAAAATATCGATTACGCATAGACTATAAATTGATTAAATATTAAATAAAACAAATAAATTTATATTATTAATGTAATATATGATCATGTTTAATGTTATCTATTAAACATGTCATGTTAAATTTTGATTGATTTCTTGTTCAACTCTCAAGGGCTCTTTGGTAAGTTCAAGTTCGGATAATGTTTATAAATTATTTATAATCGATCAAATCACATTATTCATAAATTTCATAAAATTCAAAGTACTATTCACTTGTTAACAATTCTTTTATATTTATAATTTAAAATGATTGTAAGTAACTCTCAAACATGGGTATTGTCTACGGAACAGAAGTATGCGATTCGTACTTTTATAGCTTTATTGATTAGTCAAAGGGTGGAAAATTCAAAAACGTGTAGTTCATAAAAAAAGAAAAAATAAAAAGCGCGATTTATGGGATTGCAACTGTACGATGTTCGATTGGTGCTTTGCTTGTGCGTCCAGTAATGCAATCATAATCTCACACAAAAGTATTTAAATCTTTCCACCAGCTTCTTTTCATTATTATATTACAGTAATCAAAACCCTAATCCTCCCAAAATTTCGCAATCTCTGTTTTCCCTGCTGATTAAGGTGAGATAATCTTTAGAATCTATATATGATTTGTTGCATATTGATTTCTTTACTCTACAAAATTCATGTTTAAGACCGGATTTTATTCTAACTGGGATAGAAAGTGAAAGGGTCTAGATTTCATCTAAATGATCTTTGCAGTAGAGTACACAATTATGCGAATTCCTATTTTTTGGATGCTTCAGGGAATGAGTAATTTTACCTTCTTTTTTTTTGTATTATTTTAAGCTTTTTGATAAATTTCACAGATATTGAAAAAGGACCACTTATAAATGATTATAATTATTAAAAAAGAATCCACTTATAAATGATTATAATTATTAAAAAAGAAAAGTTTTTTATTTCATATAAGTAATGAGAAAATGCAAGCTGAAGTATCAGAATGGATATCAATGAATAAAACCCTGTTATTTTTTTGCACTTGGTACACCTGTAAGAGTACGATGATTCTATTGACAATGTAAACAAAAAGAATGCATTGTTGAAAATAATTTTGTAGAGTTCTTTAAAGGTAATTTGATCTCTTTGATGAGATGTGAATGTCATCCGCATTTTAAATCTCTGACCTATGGTCAAGGTAGTTCAATGTATGTTTATGCAGATTGTGGGGGACAAGTTTTAGTGTGTTACATAGGATTCAATTCAAGGGGGTTTAATGTAATCCATCCTTTTTCTTTTGAATAAGAAAAACATGAATTACTAGGATAACATTCCATACATAGAGCGCTGTACAGGAAAAGAATATACAGATAAGCATCCTAAAGACTTACTGCTTGGACTAAATGATGTAGCTTTTTAATTTTCGTTTATGAGGATTAAACTATAAATAAGAGGAACTATGTTTTTGTATTAGATGCTGTATAATTTTCGATTGTGATTCTTGTTTTCAGAATTGCTTTAGTGAGGCAGAATAACATTTTGGTTGTTTTCTTGTTTACATCCATTGATTGAACATTTCCCCATTTACCATCTTTGTTCTTTCTTTAATTTGTGATCTTCACAAATTAGGCTGAAACTTCCTTCAATTCCTGCCTCGTCAAATTGGAATCAATATTGAAGTTTTTTAAACACTGGATCGGTCTTAGATTCCTGGATAAAGTGTTTCCTTAGTTAACTCTCTTCATATGTCTGCACCGCTTGATTTATTAGTTCCCTGTCCTGCCTTTGACAGCTTCACAGTCATTTCCTCACAGATACTTTCATATGGCAAATATTGAAGATAACCAGGAGCATGGGTGGATAGAAAAAGTGAAATCAGAAGGTTCTGTTCCGCTGCTTGAGCCAGATCACTGTCCAAATGGTTGGGCTTCTCCTTCTGGAGATGTTTTCCAGGTTAGAGGGCCAGAATACTTAAAGACAAAGGCTAAGATTCCTGGTGGTGATTATCTTCTTAAGCCTCTTGGGTTCGACTGGATTAAAGGACCAAAAAAGGTTTCAGAGCTCTTAAATAACACAAAAAGTCGAGTTAGGAGAGCTCTTGATGATGAAATTTCAAAGGATCAGAGAAAGCCTTTCGTTTGGGGTTTCAATTTGCAAGTCCCAAGCAAGGAAAACTACAGTGCTGTTGCATATTTTGTGGGTATGGAACCAATACCCGAGGGCTCATTGATGGATCAGTTTCTAAAAGGGGATGATGGATTCAGGAATTCAAGATTAAAATTGATAGCCAATATTGTGAAAGGCCCTTGGATTGTGAGAAAAGCAGTTGGAGAGCAGGCTATCTGCATTATTGGCCGAGCAGTTACTTGCAAGTATTGTTTAGGAGAAAACTTTATTGAAGTTGATATAGATATTGGATCTTCAGTGGTTGCAAATGCAATTGTTCATCTTGCATTTGGTTACATAACAACGCTCACTGTTGACTTAGCTTTTCTTATCGAAGGCCAAGCCGAATCAGAGCTTCCGGAACGAATCTTAGGAGCCATTAGATTTTCTGAGCTCAATACTGCTTCAGCAAGACAAGTTGAACTGCATTCTGAGAAGAGCGTGGAGAATTTGCAGTCATCACTTCCAACAAGATTTTGGAAATCACTTGGTCAGGGCTTCTCCCAACTTATTAAGCCAGGTGGCCAAGAAAGTGATTTCAACTCCCATGCAGCATATGTCAATGGGAGTGTTGATAACAAAAGTAGTGCACATGTCAACAAGTTATAGGTATTACATTTTGAACACTAAATTAAATTCCCGAATAAGCAGCAGCAGTGCTTTGGCTAGCATGCTCCTAGACCTAGGTGTATTAAGTTACTGGTGAATTTGCCTCCAGCTTAAATTACTGAAATTTTTTTAAGTATGACATCATTGCTAGTAGCTGGAGATGTAACTGTTAATGACCACAACTACAACAGACTAAAGCTTATATAAGTTTGGGATCCGATGCAGGGAATATAAGATACCATAATATCTGATCCTTAGCAAACCCATTATGCCTAGTTAATTCCTTCTGCCATCTCTCTCTCTTGCCTAACTTGTATTACTGGAATATCAAAACTCTTGTCGGAGGGAGCTTCTTTATGTCTACTCAAGATACTGCTCAACTACTGTAGTCGACCTTCTCTCAGTTTATCCTGTATTGGTGTCACGTCCACTAGTTAGTATATATTCATTTTATACGTTATCCAGTCTAGTACATGCACACCCATCTAGTGCACAAAATTATCAAAAGCTACCCTGTCAAATACTCATGCGAAATTGATGTTCATGCTTTCATTTTATACAAGCTTACTTTGACTATCAACTGTTGGAAGATTATCTTTCCCAGTTTGTTAGTAATATTAATCTCAAATAATTTATGCTTGAATATGTATCTTGGAATATCTAAATTTGGATCTGTTATGTTGGTATCGACTTTGATTATTACCTGATGGTTTTTGTTTCCATTTATTGTTTCTTTCGGAATGTTTTGTAGTAAACTGTAGTGTCACGAAGAGCGCTATTACTTCAATTTTACAAATCATATCCGAAGCAGATAATATTTGCATTCCTTCCTTCCTTGCATTTTGAGATTCTTTTCTTGTGCTATCCTCTAGAATTTTTTTTGAACTTTTGGCTATGTTATCCCGATATTTTTTCTCAATGCCTTGGCTAGAAAGTCCCCCAAGCTTCAAAAACTTCAGTCTGAATCCTTCAGACTTAGAAACCACATATTTGTCAAAATGTTAAAAACCTCATCACATACTTTTGAATTGTCAGGAACTTTGCAGAATCCGGTTGAATAAGTGATAATAGAACCTCTTTTTACATCAATATTTTTACAGTCGGAAAATTATCGACTTCCTTCTCCCACAATTGAGAATTTCCTGTGTTTTGACTTAAGAACCTATATTACTATCTGTTAGTATGCATTTGCTATACACGAGGCTAGTATTACTCTAAACTTCCTTGCTCTTGTACGTTGCAATTCCCATAGAAATCAAGGGAGCCAACTACCCTCCCTCGTCCCGAAGAAGAGACGGAGACATGCATTATAGAAATGGTCAGTGGCGTAGGGAGGACCCCCACTGAAATTTGAGAAATTATTTTTCATATGAATTTTTATTTGATACATTATATTTTATATTTAAAAAAAAAAATTGTTAGTTAAATTAGACCTGGATCCAAGTCCTGGCTCCGCCACTGGAAAGGGTCTCTACCTCTTGGACTTGGTGTAAGGTTGGTTGGTTGGTTTTTTTTTTCCCAATTTGTATAGCGTTCTACTCTGGTCAATTACTTTCATTGGGATTTAACGTTTTTGAGCCCCCTTTGTGCATTTTTCTTTCATTCCATGAGGAGATTAATAAGTTTGTTTCTTGCAGGTCATTGTCGCCACTGAGATCACATTTGATTCCCATAACGAGAGATTAATACATTTCTTTGCAGTTCTTTGAAGTGCATATTGAACCTTGAGCTTCCATTTTCCATTTGCAAGTTGTACTTGCTTCATGTATATTTATTGTGGTATAAATCTGAATGAACTGCCCATCCGAGAGCAGCAATATATCTCCTGTTTTTAGCATGGGTCTTATGATTTCACCATTAGTTCTTCCCCCACTCAGTGTGTCTCTGTTTATAGTAAAAGATCAATAGGAATGACAATGGAATTGCATCCTCTAATGAATTCTGTACGTATTTTCCTTTTGATGTTTCCCTTCTTTCCTTTTTGTTTCAAAGAGTCGAAGCATGTAGTGCAACTTTTTCTTTCCATGCTTTCAACTCTGTTTGTGTGTGTTTTGGGGGGTACATTGGAGAGAGATCGACTACTCAATGTTTAGAGATTGAGAACTACTTTCCATTGTACGTCCAGAAGGGTTATAGTAGTGGAAAAGCTAGAATTGCCTCAATTATTTGTCTCCTTTTCTCAAATTAGCTTAGACTATTTCAAGAGTTGATTTTTCCCCAATAACCAAATACTTTTGACTGTAAATACTGCATATTTGATTCCATCCAATGATCACGAAGCAACCATAGAATAATGCTCAATAAGTGCAATGAATTAGTTGTTTGTCCTCAAGTTGGATAATAAGGGTCAAAGAAGGACAATCAAAAGACTATACAATATAACGAACAAGGTTTTAACTTTTTTCTTTCCTGCTAATAAATCTAGTCTTCCCTACTAAACATGTATGTACTCTTTTATGCTTCGGAAGATGCATGGGCATGTCAACTGGAGCTCCCGGTTTTCCTTATTTGAGAGGGCAATTGCACCACCAGACTGGAGAACAATGCCATAATAAGATGTATAACCACACCCGCCAGACACCCTATTATAAATTTCTCCAGAACAGTTTTGATGATCAGAAATCAAACCTACAAAAGGCTGAACACAGGATAGTGAGCGAGAGACGTTGGGTCTCAGATTCGTTCAGTTCATGACCAAATAGCCGAGAAACAGCTATTCATCAGCTGTCATATAACGTACATTTCGCGGGCTAACATCTGCCTTTAATTAGGGTAAAGCGAACATTACACTTTATGTCGAACTAATTCAAATAGCTTCTTGTAGATTACAGCAAAGGGGCGCTAATTATCTTCGGGAACATAATTTTACCATGGAAGGTTATGGGGTACTGATCGTGTACAATAAAGATAAAAATTACTTGCATATTATTGCCCCCCCATAGAAATAAATCATGAAAAATATAAATTTAACAGAAAAACCACCATCAAAATGACTTGAATGGAACTTAAATTACAATTGGATAATGCCCAATACATGATCCGAAGCAGGTCCACAATTGTCCTTTCCCACCTCCGCCTCAAAATCAGGACCTTCGTCCAACTTATATCCAAAAGAAACACAGAGAGAGAGAGAGCGAGAGAG
>CAIGRK010212165.1:0-12888 GCA_903798315.1 Fraxinus greggii
CTCAACTTCAAAATCACCATTTTCAACTACAAAACCATAACCATTGTCAACGCCGCCACCAACACTTACACCACTACCACCATCACCCGCACCACCACCACCATCATCATACCATCAACATCACGGCCAGTAAAAAATAGCACCACTACCTCATGTACCAAAAGTCACAACCACCATTTCTATTACACCATAACCACCAAAAAATCCCCAAATTCGTTGCAACCGCCGCCACTACTGCATCTCTACCACCGCAATACTGCCAGCAGTGAGGCATCACTATGCACAACAGTGTTGCTGCACCACGCTCGACGGTCGCACGGTACCACTGCAAGAGGAGCATATCGGCAGTACGGTTCCGTTGGCCGGGATGAGTCGAGAGAGAAGGATAATGAGAGAAGGTGGAGAGCAAAGATGGAGAGAAATGAATTAGGGTTGGATGTAAAATTGGGATGGGAAATAGACGGGGTGGGGGTGTGATCTGGGGGTTGGTTTGTAGATAAATATAATTTTATTATTAATATTTAAAAGATAATTATCATTTGATTTTTGAATAAAAATTCTTTCAATTTGATTTTTGAAATTGAATCTTTAAAAATTTGAGTTTGTGTAATTTTCTCTTGAATTTATTGGAAGACCACAAAAAGCCAACCTTCACAAGCATTATTATTGAGATAGATGTTCTTCTTCTTCCAATTTCTCTTTCTAAGCATATATATAATTAATTCCTTTGATTTGTGATTTTCTTTGTGTCTATGTAGAGTTTAAAATTTTTTTCTTGGGCGGAAGTGAACAATCAGCAGATCAAATATGGTGAATTACTGGAAATCCAAGGTTCTTCCAACGATCAAGAAAGTTTTTGATGAAAAAAGGCCCCAAGAAGACAGCAGCAGCAGAAGATTGCAAGCTCTTCGATGAGGCTAAGGTAGAAACCCTTATTTATTTTTAAGAATGAATACCTAGTAATTGTCTTCGACAACTCCTTGATTAATGGTAGTTGATTTTTTATTGGATTCAGGAGCAATATACAAAAGAGTTCGGAAAGAAGAAGACTGAGCTTCAACCAAAAGTTGTAGAAATCTATGAAGCGTCATCCACTGAAATCAAGGTACCTGATATTAAGATTTGATGTTTCATTTTAAAAGGTCGATGCGAGATTTTTAACCTTAATACGTATGGCGATAATTCAGTGATGCGTTTAGCACACCCATCTTGAGATTCGAATTCTCGAATAAACTTCAAACAGATGGAATAGCTAGTTTTGAGTTATGATATCATGTTAAGACTTGGATCTTTACCTAAATTTGATATTTTTTTGAGTAATCTTTATTACTGTAGACTTTAGTGAAGGAACCCAAGGAGGCCGGTCTAAAGAAGCATTCAGTAGCAGTTTAGAAATTCCTTGTTGAGCTAGCCAAGATTGGTACCTAACTATGGCACCGGCTGGGCCACATTATTATAGAATGAGAATGAAAAATGTAGCCATTAGTGGACCCCACATAAGAGATAAAAATTCAAAATTGAAAGCTTGATGTGATGGATAATGGTCATATTTTTTCATTTTTATGGAAGAAAAATGAGAAACAAATAGGGTCTAATTAATTTGTGAACCTGCATATTTTTATCATGATTAATAATCTAGTTTTTCCTTGTCATTGAATGAATTTCCGGGAACCAGATCAGTGTGTGAAGCAGCTTCCAAAGTCAGGCCTGCATATTTAACAGGTTCGATTTTCTTCTTGTTTCAGCAAGTCTCTACGTTTGTAGTCACGGGGGAGAAAAAGAAGAAGCCGCACCACCAGCCGAGGCTACTCCAGAGAAAACTGGAGAAGACACGAGCGGTACAGAGGTGAAAGAGAAATATATTGTTGTGTAAGAAGCGAAGAAAGAAGAAATATTGGCTGTTGAGGATGTCGTCGCTTGTGCAACCGTGGCTGAGCCACCAAAGGTTGAAGAAGTACCACCACTTGCTCCAACGGCAGAGTCGGCAAAGTCTTGATGAAAGTAGCCTCAGTGCATTAACTCTTGTAAGCAAAAAGGTCTAGTATTCACTGAATTGTGTCAAATTTTAGAGGTCAGCAGATTTCAACTCAAGAAGCCTGGCTGATGGATGAATACTTTTACAATCTATTGTTTGAATGAAAACAAAATATGATATGTTATATATTCTTTGTTTTTTCTTTCTGCTTTTACCTTTGAATGTTAGGAAAATTCTTCACCGTCATAACGTTCGTTCATGTTGGATCATCAAGAATTTGTGAACTGGAGCGGAAGCGTACATGAATTAGACATGGTTATCGTAATGGATGAATCTTGCGATTTTAGTCTTTCAGATCAATACGTTGTTCCTTTATTTCTCTCTGAAGATGATAGTCAGAATAGAATGAACCAAAATGTATGATTCGGGACCATAACCATAAATTTATATATACACACTAACGGCCCGTTAACCTAATTCGGCCCATCATGAAATCATGAACAAGGCTGGTCACTACACTATGCCCATACTTTAATTAGATACTTCAAAACTCAAAATATCGAAACTTTATTAGATCGCTTTAAACGGGTTTAATCAAAATTAATAGTCTTTAATTTAATACACAATATTTCATGTATAAGCCCACATGTTCGATTAAAATCCTTACATTGAATTCTAAAAAACCATTGAAATTTGAACATTTCGTTTATGTTGCGTATTATTGTGAATTGTACCTACAGTTTGTCATTTACATACATTAAAGAAAATAAATTACTGTTCTATTGGTTGTTATTTTCATTTCATCTCTCTCTGTGTCATGTTACTCAAATATGTTTTGAGAAAAATGGAACTTCTTTTTGTCAAAGAACATTTCAAAATGGCCCAAACAACAAGAAGGTAATATGTTTGGAAAAAAGAAACATTAGGAAAATTTAAAATACAATAAAATTTTAAAGACGACCAAACCTAGGACTTTATGTAGCAATGGGTTTTCGGGTCTTCTCCATTATTTTTTAGTAGAATTTATGAATACATTACCCATTTTATTGAATCTATCATTTAGAGTAAGTGTAATGCTATTCATCAGTTTGTTAGGTGATAGTAGATTCCCTAATTATTTGTATAAAAAAATTGTAATATTACATTCGATCCACTGCCATCTTAAGTAGATATAAACACCATTGTTGAGGAATAACACTATTGTGTTATTTAATTTTAATGTGTTGTGCTTTTAAACACAAGGGGCATGTTTGATACACTGTATTGGATAATGAAGAATATGATTATATAAAATTGTATCGAGTGTATTGAGGTGGATTAATGATAGGATTATGGAATGTTGTATTGGTGTTAAAATATCATCTTTTTTTTACGAAGTGAGTATGCACACAATAAAAAGTTCATTAACAGCGTATTTTACCTTTTTTTTACAAAATGCAATGTGCCGTAAAAATATGTGAATATTTACGGCATGACATTATACGGTATTCACATGTACGATGTAAACAAAGCTTTGTTGTAGTGATAATTGTTGACATATGACATTTGGTGCTACAACGTATTAGGAGTACAAGTAATGAAAAGGGTAATTGGCACAAAACGTACCTACCTATCGACCTCAATGTGGAAAACGTCCTTACCTTCCATTTCTTGGCATTTTGCCCTCATTTCTACCTTTCTTTGCGACGAACATCCTTCCGTCCACCTCCCGTCAGTTTCTCTGTCAATTAATTAAAAGAATGTTGTTTTCTTATAAATCAACAAGGGTAATATCGTCCCACCCCAGTCAATCCTTTCTTCCAGCCTTCAACGTAGTCCATAAGTATTAACGGTAACATGAAATTATTACATTAAATAAAGAAATCGTAAAGAAGAATATTATATTGTACATCTATGGCTGCTATCATTTTGGGTTGCTGGAAAGATTTACAAAATCTATACAAAGGGATAAATTGGCTACACAGATTCACCAAAGGGATAAATTGAGAAGAACGAGTGTAAATGGTGGTTACTGTACGTATTACGCGTCATGGTGTATGACCCATTTTGGCTCAGTTGGTGAAGATGAATTGGTCATTTCCCTTTTTTAGAATCATATTAACATGTAATGATAATCCATACATAGTAATATTGGTGTAAAACATCCCTGCATTTAAATTATATTGGCGTAAAACATCCCTACCTTTAAATTCTATTGTCGGAAAACATCCCTATATTTCAAAAACATTTGCGCAGAACATCCCTATTTTCTTCTCTGTGCAGCCAATTTTTACGCAGCAACTAAAACTCAAAATCACTGTATCTCATCATAATTCAGTCACCAATTCAACCACAACATCTCAGACACAATTTATCCACCAATTGACCAAAAAATGTACAAAAAAATCAAATGATCATGAAACAATTATATCCACCAGTTCAGAAAACATATATCCAGCAGTTAAACAAACAGGTTCACTGGTGTGCTACATTATATCTAGCAGTTCAAAAGTATCAAAACCAGTTCGACATTTTGTCAAACAGTTCACAAAATCAAAAACAAGTTGCTGTGGTGCTACATTATATCCAACAATATCCCTGCACTGAATGGACAGCTTCATCCGAATTGTGTGCTGTAGGTGGTGCCCCTTTACAACATCTCCTATTGTGTCCTGCTGCACCATAGTTTCTACATGTCACTATCAACCCTGATCTTTTCGCCTGACTTGTTGTTGTCCCTGTAGTTGATTGTGAAGTATTGGCATTGCTCTTCGACGTTCGAGACTTCTTAGGCTGACTTGAAAAAGCCACCTTATGTGGCTCTTTTCATCTATTTTTCTTTGGCCTCCCAGCCCTCTTGGTGTACACTGGTGGATTGAGAGAGTTCAGACCTGGGGTTGATCATGAGTCCGGACCCGTGATTGGGAAAATTGATGGTGTATATGTCCTGATATATGCATCCTTTTTGTAGATGTCATCAATGAACTCCATCACGTTCAGGCCTCTAGATACAAATGAGGAAATCGCATGGCTACAAGGAATTCCCGATCATTACCAGCCACGACATGTACAAGTTCTTGCCCTTAAATCCACATCATGTAGCACAGTCCCTACATTGTGTTGGACTTGAAACTTTTCATTGCCTGTGTATTCTGCCCATTCCGTCCTTGCTAGCTTACTATTTTTTGTCTAGAATCTTCTAAATCCTTAGTCCTGCCATTGCTGACCACTGATCACATGACTCCCTACGGGATACAATTCTCTTCATCAAATATATCCTTATATCCTCCAGCATGGTCAGAATTTGCTTCTCTCTTGCACTCACAATTGTGCTATTAAACGATTCACATAAATTGTGAGAAGCATGTCACATTGATTCCCCTATCTGAAGTAGGATTTACTCCAATGAGAAGCTGGTTTTTGTTCAAGCCATCCATAAGCAGCCGGGTCCAAGTCCAACATCCGTTGCATGTGTTGAAGCCACTGCGGCACAGTAGTGGCTCGGCTGCATCCCACAAACAATTCTTCAACGCCAAACCATTGTAACACCCACTAAAATTGTTATAAAGATGTCTAACAGACGTCCTATGCTCCAAATGCTCAAATAATGACTCAATTGCATTAGTCAACCCCTTTTACTTATAGGAAATTAACGTACAATGATGACTGCTGTGTATATGCAAATCATCCTTCAAGAGCCCCAAAAACCATCTCCAATTATCCCCATTCTCAACTTCAGCAACTACATATGCCACCGGATACATACTATTGTTGGCATCGACACCAACTGCAGTTAACAACTGCCCACCATGCTCTGTCTTCAAAAAGCATCTATCTACCCCAATTAGCCTTCTATAGCCCCTAACGAAACCATCTTTCAAAGTACCAAGGAAAATATACAGTCGTCTGAATTCTCCGGCATACCCCTCAACCAAAGCAGTTGTCCCAATATTTGTCCTTTTCAACTCCTCACAATAATCCCACAATAGTTTGTAATGCTCCACCACACTTCTTCTAATTTTTTCAAGTGCCTTTTCCTTTGCTCTGTACACTTTCCAATTTAAGATATCACCCAAACTATCCTGTTTAACCTCTTCTTGAATGCACTAACTGGCATATTTTGTTGAGCCCTCCAATCAGATAAATACCTCTCTACCAAATACGTTGAGGTCACTATGAAGTTTTTATACACCGTAGGGTAAGTATGCTCTTCTGCGAATGTTTTGATCACCCACTTGTCTTACTATGCTCCTGGTAGCATACAACACCCATGGACAATCTCATTTACACTTAGCTCTCAATCTTTGAGCATCATCCTTTTTGAACTTAATCTCTCTGTTGCTTCTAATTGAATGCGCAGTGATTGCAGTCTTTAGAATGACCTTTGACTCAAATACCAAGCCTGCAGAAGGAAAAAATGTGAATGCATAGCAGACCTCATTAAATAAAAGTACACAATTAGGTTTAAATAAAGAAGTAAATAATATGTTACCTATCCTAAAGACTGGATCCTCCATATCTATCCCCGCATTAAAAGCATCACCAAAAGCTCTCCTTCTTGAAGTTGTATTGTCCTCATCTTCACTATGAATGCTTCGTAAAGCATCGAAGTCCCATAGTCAGTATCCGAATCCCGTACATGCTGATCATTTTATTCACCAAATCCGAAGTCAAAATTTACCCTTTCACTCCTAGCTACAGCAGTACTTACGGGCTCCTGTTTCATCTTATAATCGGATTCCACCAAACCTTCGACTTCATCTTCCTCCCTTAGTTCTTCTTTATCATCTTCAACTACAACTTCATCGTCTTCCACACTCAAATCACCCGTATTTTTATCTTCCTCGTTACGGTATTGTAAGGTTTCCTCGTACTATGACCAAAACTCGTCAGCATGCTCTTCAAAAAATTGATCACCCCAATTACCCTCAGGCTCCCTTCCTTCATTTTCTACAATTGAAGGTAACATAACAGTTTTCAAACGTTTGGTCTTCTTCAGCTTGTGAAAACAAGGATGCAACGGCAATGCATATGATCACATATGGGCTACAACATATATTTTCACTTCTGGATGTCCATCCCTGTCTCGGAGCATTCCCTGAATATCCTCTTCACTTTCCAATTTCATCTACCCATTCCCTAAACTCATTTTTTTCTTCTTATAGTAAAACTCCAACCCTCTTTCATCACTAGTTCCATGTAAGAATTTACGCAAATTTTCTCTTGTGCACCATTTCCCATGAAAGAAGTCCACGAACAGAACGAATCTCCGTTCGTACGCCACATTGTTCGGCTTATCAAAAAACTGGCCTCCATAATGTACTTCCGCAGTGAAATATTAACCATTCCACCTGTTGGCAATATCTTCGACGTTAGCACGATCACTGAAATGGACACATAAAATTGTGTGACTAAGAAATGGAATTAGATGATTTCCCATAATTCAAGGAATGAACACATACCATAGTTGGGTCGCTCATCACCAGGGTTTCTCAAATATGAAAGAAACATGGTGCTCTTTGAAGATCTGCACACCAAAATATAGTATCAGACCTCCATAAATACTCTCAACCATGGCAAAAATTAAAATACAAAATGGAAACAATAATACCCAACAATAATTTTTCTTATCTCGCTCGCTAAGGAAACCCTCAATGCGTTTTCTCCACTCCATACCCACGAGATAAGGTGCCAACATATGAGAGGGGTAAGGAGGAACGGTTGTAGAAGATGAAGAAAAGATCGGATTTTTTTAAGAAGATAACCGTAAGAGATTGTTCGCACAGGATGGGAGACGAAGGGGTTGAATGGGGTGGGACGATATTGCCCTTGTTGATTTATAAGAAAACAACTTATTTTTAATTAATTGATGGAGGAACTGACGGGAGGTGGACAGAAGGACGTTCGTCGCAAAGAAATGTTGAAATGAGAGCAAAAATGCCAAGAAATGGAAGGTAATAACGTTTTCCACAATGAGGTCGATAGATAGGGACGTTTTGTGCCAATTACCCATTCAAAAATTTTCATACTTTTTAACTACACGTTCTCCTAAAAATCACTATTTAAAACTCCTTTTTTCCCCCAAATAATGGTTGTGGTTGTGGCTAAGTTGGTTTTTTTATTCTCTCACTTATGTATGTTTGAATTGACTGTATATTATTGTGAGGCCACTATTTCATTTCATATATTCAGTGATCCAATGAAAACTTTACTCAAAGTTCGGTGATGACTCAAGTAATTAACCCTATTTTTATGATTCACGTAAAATTGTCAAACTTGATACAAATATTCATGTATGTTATTGCTTAGCAAAAACGTTTTGCTTTCAATTCATCTGCCACAACATCGATGAACTTCTTTTATAAATTAGCTCATGATGATAAGCTGAACGAGATACTTTATTTTATTTTTTTAGGAAAAAGTAGGATGATTTTAGGAGTATAAACTAACAAATGGTCCCATTGGATCCATGTATAATAAGGGCAAGATTTTTTGTCATCTTTCCAGACTCCACTACACCGTCCAAGTTGCTTTTAGTTTCTTTGTGAAATTTAAGAATTTCGCATTTCCAATTTTAAAATAAACATTTTGCTTGTTTGTTAATTATTTTTTTCTTATTAAAGGAAACCATTAAACTTTGCAGTGCAAAGGATATATATAAAAAATTGTGTATTTCTTTATAGCAAATCGTTAGACTTCAAACCAAATTTAGTTACATGTGTCCTAGCCCACGAGTCCAAGCGAAGATTGAAGCAATGCTATTTTATCTCCCTTTTTGTGAACTCTGCCGTGGCGTGTGATAGTTCCGTAGGCTACTTTAGCTTCGATCATCTTTCGATCATGACACATCTAAATAAAAATTAGAAATCTATTCGATTCTTAACTGAAGATGTGTATGAATTTCAAAGTTGAATACTATTAAGAGATCAATGCACTTTGGTGATGCTGTGGAGAATAAAATTGTAGGTAGAGTACAAAATAAGAAGAAGACGATGACGATGACGACGAGCCAAAAAAAGATTGATAAAAATGGAGGGCTAATTACCTGAATCATCATCGAACTTTGCATAAAGTTTTTATTGAATCAGAACTTTGCATGAAGTTTTTATTAGAAATCCAACGTGTACGCCAAGTGGAAAATAGATTGCCATGGAAGTAATTCCGTCAGCCATGTCGGCAAAATAGTCTATTTTTTAACCGTTCGTTTAGTGAGTGATGTATATGATTACATTTTGTAAAGTTCAGTGACAAACGAGAACATTTTTGAAGTTCAGCAATCCTCTGAAAACATTACGCAGTATTCAGTGACCAATCAAGTAATTCATCACATGTTTAACGGTATAATTATATTAAATCCTTGTTTAGGCTTTATTTTTATAAAAACTCATTTTCAATTACATATTCTTCCATAAATAATTGCATACATAAACTTAAAAATTTTCCTTATTTTTTAATCACATTTTTAAACCAAAAAAAAAAAATATTTCAAAACACATTTTCCTAATAAAATGGGGTTAATTAGGGGCTTTTAGATATAATTTCATGTCTTAGGCCCGGTTTGTTTCTGATTAAAATTAAATTTTAATTTAAATTAAAGTCAAACAATCAATATTAACCACATCTTTCATGTGTCTCACAACTTTTCAATCACAAATTTCAAAAATTTCTATCACAATCTACTAAAAATCTAATTTTAATATCAACCAAAAACCCTCTTAATAAATTAGACAGAAAAAACTTGACTAAACCCATGTTTGATAGTGTCATTATTTGGAAAAAAAATATTTTTAAGTAGCGAATTTTTGAAGAATGTAATTATAAAGTTGAAAAAAATTTTGAGTTTACGTGTAAAATATTTTATTTTGTAAATATATAATTAAAAAAAAAGTATATAGAAGGAAGAGTTTTGAATTAATGGTCATCAAGCAGGGACTAAAATTAGCTTCCATTTGACAAGTCAATTTATAAGCCGTTTGTAAATTTAATTAAAGTTAAACATTGATTTCAATTATAAATTCGTAACTATTACTCAATATTAACCATATATTTAATGAGACTTGTTACCATTCTTTTTAATAAATTTTTTATAATTTTTTAATAAATTTGTCTAACTAAAATTTAAATATCTTAAGGACTTCGAAAAAACATAGAGAAGATGATGAAAAAGCCTAAATTATTGTTTATACTTTGAGCACGACACGGAGTTGACTTTGAAAGTAAGGGAGACAAAAAAATAAATAAAAATTAATAATAATAATAATAATAGACTGCAAAGGAGGAATCAATCTAAATCAAAAGGAACCTTCCCCTTTCGTAAAGGCTTGGGGAGGAGGAATCAATCTAAATCAAAAGGAAACTTCCCCTTTCGTAATAACTATGGTCCTGTTAATTGTTGTGTGTGTTCATCTTTTAGAGGTTTACCATTCATTGGGTCAGTTCAAAGAACCTTAAAACAGAAGAAACGTCCAATCCCCACTGACAAAGTTTAACATCGACAAACACCTTAATTGTGAATTAGTGACGAATAAAAAATGACAGCAATTAAAACCCCGCATGAAAAATTTGACCACATAAACATGAGAAAGAGGGAGGAGGCATTTGAGCAATTTCCAATGGTCTACCATGCATTTATAACTTCTCTTGCCAATTATTCGGATCATCTTCTAATTTGAGAAATTTCTCATTTTCTTGTAGTGGGCATTACACAATTTCTATCTGCCTTTTAGATTCAAGAAAAAAATGTGGAAACTTCTTGAGAGGAAGGGCTACTGCGTCTGTTTTGCAGTTTCTTCTACTTTTTGGAGTCTATAAAATGTGTGTGTTGTATGGGAACAAGAGCAATTAAGAATAACAAAAACACGGCAAAATGGAGAGTTTTTTAAGTGACAAATGGGAAGTGAAATCAAAGCATTCGTCGGAGGAAGTGTTGCAGCGGTGGAGGAGTCTTTGTGGAGTGGTCAAGAACCCAAAACGCCGGTTTCGCTTCACGGCCAACATCTCCAAACGTTATGAAGCTGCCGCCATGCGCAAAACCAATCAGGTTCCTCCATTTATTCCGCACCAACCTTTAACTCTTCGTATTAATCTATCGTTATGGATCAACTTCTAATTTCTGTTTAACAAAAACCATCAAAGCATATGCTGAGGCTCGCTTGCTGGCAGCTATAATTCCTTTATATGGTAAAACTTTTAGGTCAATGTGGTTGTTGACGTCAAAATACGGTGAGATCAAGCCATCAACAATTCTAGCTACATCCCCTTCCACCAATAAGTCCCTCTACAGAGATTTTTTTTTTTTTTAACAGTGTTAGGTGGCCACTTTTTTACCCTAGATTACTACAACACTTAAAATAAGATCTTATACAATTTCAATTGTATACATGGAATGTACAAATAACATTTTCCCACTTATTTGTGCAAGTATTTTCTCTATTTGTACACGTGAGTGTCAATCCTAGTGTACAGCCCTCTCACAATATGGGGGGTCACATCCAATAAAAAAACCGTGAACCCCTATTGTGTGTGAGTGTGTACACCAAAACTCAGTAAGGCAAAAGTTACCATTCTAGAAAAATGTCAGGTCTGTATGGTCGTGTCATTTGTCAGAATTATATATAATGACTGAGAATGCATGGAGAAGGTTGCCATGATCCGACCCAATTCGATTGGCACCACTATTGTCCTTTTATGGGGCCCTTCACGCCACATGATATATAGATATAACAGTATTCTCAAGAAAATGAGGGAAGTGTATAATTAGACTCCACGTAGTCCAATAATTGTGGACGTAAATTTCTATTTGTTTCCAAAACTGTAATTTTTTCTTTATTTAACTGGAGCAAATTTATGCTATTTTATATATAGTAGTGTCTGTATTCACTTGATCAGAGTTCTACCTTTTTTTGTGGTGCTCTGTTTATTTCATTTTGAATTATGAATGCATGAAAATGTTTCTCTCCGTCATTTGTTCTTAAAATGTACCTGAAGTTCTGTATATTCATCTGTTTGTAGCGTTGTTCTTGATTAGTGTTTACTGCTAATATTATTAGACTTCTGTTTTCGAACATTTTCCTGAGGGTCACAGGACCAGTTTTTAAAATATTCACTACTTTTGGATTTCTTGGACAAGTATTGTTTCAGTTTATCTTCGAATTGTTGATTTAAAATGTAATTGAGCTATCCAAACAAAATGCCATTTATGAATGTTGCTGATTGGAATCTCGTGTTAATATAGGAAAAGTTGAGAATCGCAGTCCTTGTCTCCAAAGCTGCTCTACATTTCATACAAGGTGAGATTTTCATTTTCCTTCGTTTGGGACTTAAGTAGAAAATTTATTCACTCCTTGTTCTGTACAATTGCAGGAGTGCAGCCAAGTGACTATACTGTACCTAAGAACGTTAAAGAAGCTGGTTTTCAGATTTGTGCTGATGAATTAGGATCCATAGTCGAAGGTCATGACGTGAAAAAGTTAAATTTTCATGGAGGTGTGTCCGGCATTGCAGATAAGATTGGCACATCTACCACCAACGGGCTTCCTACTGATGATGAAGCCCTCAGACACAGAGAAGAGATTTACGGGATCAATAAATTCACAGAGGCTGAAGCAAAGAGCTTTTTGGTATTTGTTTGGGAAGCCCTTCAAGATATGACTCTCATGATCCTTGGTGTCTGTGCATTTGTCTCTCTGATTGTTGGCGTAGCAACAGAAGGATGGCCTAAAGGAGCTCATGATGGCCTTGGAATTGTTGCTAGCATTTTGTTGGTGGTGTTTGTCACAGCTGGTAGTGATTATCGCCAGTCTTTACAGTTCAAGGATTTGGACAAAGAGAAGAAGAAAATCTCCATTCAAGTTACAAGGAATGGTTATCGACAAAAAATGTCCATCTATGAGCTATTACCTGGTGACATTGTCCATCTTTCTATTGGAGATCAA
>CAIGRK010212182.1:0-14823 GCA_903798315.1 Fraxinus greggii
TTGGATTGTGGAAAGATGGTATAGTTCCATTTAACCGTCTCGATAATCGTAATGACAAAACTCTCTGTTCGCCGGCTTGGGCGTGTCACGGGTCGGACGACAATTGATTCACTCAGATCTTTGGGCGTTCCGAAGGCTTGGGCGATGATGGGCCTTTGTTACTTAACTCCATTTTGGGTCCATTACGTAATTTCGTTTGGATCTAGCCTTCAAACCCCCTAACTGGGCTTTTTTACCTAAATTCCTTATTTGGGTAATTGAGCTTCATACTTTGGGCCAATTACCTGAGCCTCATTTTTGTGTATTAACAATATGTACATACATGAATCGACTAAATATGAATGGACTAAATTCTACATAGACATGAATTGAAAAAATAAGTTAGAATCTGACTGCCGTCTACACCGTTATGATGTATATGTATATTAAAAAAAAATTCATATATCACCANATTCCTTATTTGGGTAATTGAGCTTCATACTTTGGGCCAATTACCTGAGCCTCATTTTTGTGTATTAACAATATGTACATACATGAATCGACTAAATATGAATGGACTAAATTCTACATAGACATGAATTGAAAAAATAAGTTAGAATCTGACTGCCGTCTACACCGTTATGATGTATATGTATATTAAAAAAAAATTCATATATCACCAAATTAATTTTGATGCATGTGATAGATGATTATACTTAAAAAATATTACTACCTTCTCTAAATTTTGAAAAATTAAGTTTTCGTGCTGATAACGTGTTGTAAAAGAGAAAAAAGAGAAGAGAGAATAAAAGTCAATAAAATTAGATGTATTATAATGAGAACCAAAGCCCTATATTTATAGGGTAAGAATATGAATACATATGGTAATAATATCTAAGGTTGCAGGGGTACAATTGTCATTCACCAATAACTTACCATTTACAGCATAGTCAATATAATTTCCACATCTTTAAAAACGAAATTTTTAGTCTCAAATCACATAAGCTCCTATTTGACCACCATTATTTGAGTGAACTGAAGTTTTGAATAATGATTTTTAGAATGTTGTGCGACTAATAAGTAAAAATAATTTTTGAGTTTACGTACATAATATTTTATTTTTAAGTGTGATTAAAAAAAAAAAAATATATATATATATATATAAAGAATTTAAAAATAATGACCGTGAAATATGGGCTAAATACGTAATTATAGGTTGTCATATGAACAAAAACTTCAATATAGATTTTAAAATTTATGTAACTCAAAGTTGAATTGGAATAAAATATTTAATGGTTTGACAATTCAGCCATCAAACCTAAAGTCCCATTATAGTCACTAGGAACACATTCATTTATCTAAATGAGCAGGATTCACAATCTCAACCCGAACAAGTTGACATGTGAAATGTTAAATAGCTCAGCCCTAATCTCCTAATTTGTGGATGTGGAATTAGAAATGGTTGTCGACATTGTCGTGGTTACATCACTTGAGAATGTTGTTGCACTCCGGGACACACCAAGTAGACCCAACTCGCACAATTCCGTTTTATGCATGCCATAATTGAACAAATTCATGGCCTTTGGTTGCAGTTCCTTCAATTAATCTTTCTTCAATAATGTTGATTTTACAGGCTAGACTAATTACTACAAAATTTTATATAATCAACATGAAACTCAAACAAAAATGAAAAATAATAGTCAAAAATGAAGATAACAATTAATCAGGAAACTCCATCCATTGAACTCTTCACATTTGCAACTCTGCATTCCCAGTCTTTCCGAAGAAATTCACACAAAACAAAAATGCCGTGTGTGATAAACAAGAAACCTCCACCAACGGAACTCTGCATATCACTCCCTGAATTCGTGAGGATGCAGCCGTGTCAGAAAGTTTTGAATGCTAACCTCAAGTTTCGGGGGCCGTGCAAGCACTTTCTATTATCTGTTTACATCAAAAACTCTTGGACCAAAAAGAATTTATAAAGAGTTGGACAGCAAAGAAGGATCTGAACAAATTGGAATCTACGATGGGGTGAGATACAATTAAAGCTTGAGGAGCTAAAATATATACACAGGGTAAGCAGTAAGAGGTCATGGAACAGAAAATTAAAAATCCAAAGGAAAGTAAGTATCCTGCATTGCAATTCAAGTATTCTGACAGAGTGAAAGTTTTAACAAATGCTTAGGCATATCACATTCATTTCAAACAAAAGACTAAAGTTGAGCATGGCATCACAACAGATCACAGAAGCAAGAACCTAAAATGCATAATAAGCAAATTTATAATAAAATCCCACATAGAATAAAGATAAAAATATAGATAAACTTATAAAAGCCAAAAGTTGAAGTAAACATGGCATCACATGGTCAATAATCAAATATGCATATCAAGCAAATATGTTTCGGTGACTCATTTAAAACAGATCACAAGATTTGGGAGCCTTCCATTACAAAGACTAGTTCATTCTTGGCTAAGTATCCCTTACGACATAGGGCTACCCATGTTTGAGGGATGCTATAATGCCCATACAAGAATATAATTAATGATATGTAAAATTATGCTAGAGAAGGTGAACTATAAATTTTGCAAAACCACTTTTACCCTCCTTTTACTACATGGAGAGTGTTCACACAAGTTACTACAGATTTGGGAAAAGCCCGCACATCCATCATCGCCATAGACCAATGAAATAGGCTCCGATGGCGAGCAGTCTTCATCGCAGTGTAAGCTGTGGAAGGGGGCTCCGGGGAAGACCGAGTCAACGAATTATGAAGAAATCCGAGCCTCCGGCAGCCTCCGCTATTACTTTAGCGTGGTGGGTGGCATCTTATTCTAACAATCTTCCCAGGCGCCCCCGCCTCCACCGCCGCCTGCTCAGATAAGATCAAGTAGTGCGTTAGAAACCCTCTCTTTGCCTTTTGCATCATTATATACAAGTCTCATTATAGTCAAATTCCTATTTTACCCCTATTTTCCAGTTTCTATTTTGTAGCTTCGATCTCTAATTGAGTGATTCTCAGGGGTATAAACGTAACAAACTGGTGAAGTCTCACAGAGAAAAGTTCAAACCCTAATCATCGAAACCTCTTTTTTACTCTCTCTGGATTGCTTCTCTGCTGTCTCGGTTTTCTGTGTTCGGAAGGTAATTAATAATTTTTTTCTTCATCTGAGACTACGATGCTGTCATCAAGATTTTTGCTGCTAAAATGATTGTGTATTGATCACAATATCCTTATGCTTCAATTAAATTCCCACGATACCCTAACACACTTGGATTTGCAATTAGCAACGAACTCTGATGATTTTCCATTTTTTCTCACAAAGATGGATTCAAGAGTGTGGAACTACTGTTAGAAGTAAAAAGTTGACAACTTTTTGTTGTCCACCGAGTTTTCCGTGTAAATTTGTATGTAAATGATTCTGGGTGGATGTGGGGCTTGAACCTCTATAAATGGGATTTCTTACGGCTTGATACTATCTTGACTAATGCATAACGTCATGGAGCTGATATGATACCTGAAATGTAAAACTGCTAAAATATATATGTTTAGCAGTTAGATTTTGCATCTTCAGGTTCTTTGGGGTTGATTATGTGAATCTCATGAATTCTTGAAAACGGGATTTGGCTTTATAGCGGCATTTTCATGCACTTCTGTTAATGTATTTAATTGTTAGATCAAATGAAGCGTGCAGTTGAACTTTTGAGTGAAAATAATAAACGTTGAAGTTGACTGGTTTGGAAATTTTTGAACTTTCACCTTTATTAAATTGTTATTATTTTTTCATTTTTCCCAGCACTAGCTCTATTTTACTTGATGATTGTTACTTCTCGTGACGTTGTTGTATGAAGACATGACACTGTCATGTTTATTGAGCATTTTCCATTTTCAGGTTGTTGATAATGGCAGAGCCTTCAAAAGTCATTCATGTTCGTAATGTCGGACATGAAATTTCAGAGGTTAAATACCTGTATCTCTCTTTGTGTGTATGATTCATCTAGAAATTGCTTTCATATTTTGTAGTACTTAGGTAATATGTGTCTGGAAGAATTTTCATCTTTCTGTACATTCTTATATTCTCCATAGATACTGAAAGTAAATGAAGTTACTGTAAATGGATTTGTGTCTCTGTGATTCATTATACATATCATCTCTGGCTTAGTTCGTTAATGTTGTATGATATGTTCATTCAGTAGCTCCTACTAAAAGAATATCGAGTATAAAAACTATTTGTGCATCTCTAATTGTTTTATAGATTTCTCTCTCTCTCGAAATCCAAATCCATTTGGTCAGGTTAACTTCTATTTTGTACATTGAGTTTTAGAGATTAATGATGTGCCTTTGATTAAAGAGTGTGTTGAATAATTCTACAATCTTTGTGTGGTCAGTGGCCTCATTGCTATGAAGCAAAAAATGTTTAATTTGTATTCTTAGTGCACTTGAATTGATTTTCATTTTTTTTTGGGGTCTGAGACATCTTGTAAAGAACTTTCTTAATTATACAATTTCTTATATGTTTTTAATGTTCTCACTCCACCACCTTGTTTCCTTATTTGGTGGCTTCTATTCTTAGATTCTCTTATTAGCTTAGTTAATGGGTTCTTAATGCAACTAATACCCCTATTCCACATCAAGTTACTCTTTTTATTTATTTATTTATTTATTCATTTTTTTATTTTTAAAGTTACTTGCATTTCACCATATAGGTTACCAGCTTGTTATGTGGATACGGACTTTTTTTTTCTCTTTTCCCTTTTAATGACCACATCACGAACCATAAACCTACATTATGGGGTCAGGCGCTAGGAAAAAGTTTACACTAGAATCTATTGTCACTTCATGAAGCACTTCTTAAAGTTAGTGTCCATCCCAAGTCCTGCATCCACCATTCCTTTCCATCCCACCATTTCTAACAAGAATGTCTTCAGCACCAGTTACAACTTCTCTTTTATTGAAGCATATTTTCAGTAATACCAAAATCACGAGTCATTCCAAAGTTCAAAATGAGAGTTGCCTCTTCAATTCAATTTCCAAATCCAAAATTCTTCATGTGCTTTTTCATAGTCCGAGTTCGTTCCCATGCATGACCATTCAAAACTCCTCTAATAAAGATTTTATCTGGAATGGGTATTATCTAAATTAATAATCAATGTCGTCCTAAACTCGTTGCTTTGCTATCTTATATAATTTTATGTTTAGAAATACATGCAAGTGATAGTAATAAACTATTCTTCTAACGTGTCAAATTTATAATCCTTATTCCTATCTCAAACCTGTCTAACTTCTACCATGTGATGTTTTTATACTCGTCTTACCCTTGAATTTGTTATTTTTTTCCATATATTGTAAGTAATATGTTATTCAAATGAGATAACTGATTTGCACTAATTGAATGCTGCCTGTTACCCAATCAATACTTCTATCTTTGTTGTGCTATGATGACAAGAAAAAGTTTAGTTGTGTATGATTCAATTGTTTGAAGAAGCATCATCCAAGAAGTCCGGAATATTTATGTCGGTTCAGCCATTTTTTAGCAACATCTTGTTATTATATCTCCATTAAAGCGATCACTGAGTTTGAGAACCTTGATGCCGTAATTGATGTATTGTAATTCTAAGCCTTTGATAACATGTATTGCTCTCCATTACATTTTTTAAATAGAGTATCTCCTACTTTTAGTCGCAAATACCATTCTATATTTTTTTTTCCTCAGAACGACTTGCTTCAGCTATTCCAGCCATTTGGAGTCATCACGAAGCTTGTAATGCTTCGAGCCAAGAATCAGGTTTTTTATAAACATATGGCCTGTGAACCTTTACTTATGGTTTTTAAAAGTTATTTGTTTTTGATATTTCCATTCTTTCCTACATGTCAGGCCCTCCTCCAAATGCAAGATGTTCCTTCCGCTGTTAATGCATTGCAGTTCTACACAAATGTTCAACCCAGCATTAGGTATCACAACAGATAAATACTAATTTTCCTAATTGCATGGGAAACTCCATGATGAGGCTTTTTTCGTATTCTTGTGTTTCCTGACTTACGTAGTTTATCACTTCCATATTGATTGCTTATAGGGGAAGAAACATTTACATTCAGTTTTCATCACATCAAGAACTAACTACCTTGGATCAGAATACTCAAGGACGAGGAGACGAGGTTAGTATTGTGTTATCTGGGACAAGTTTCCTTGGACTTATTGCTTCTGATGTTGTGATCAAGTGCATTAAAGTCCCCAGCTGCATGTTATCTTTCTATTAGTTAAGTTTCGCATCACGTGTTGGTGAATGTGTAGGACCCCCTTACCTGGAGATTCGTGGACAAAAGTAAAAACAGACTGAAAAGATTATCTGGTGACATTGTATGGCTGCTACTATTAAAAAATGGAGATGTTACTTAGATCCTTATTGACTTCTTCAAAATTGCTTGTATATTGGATGTCTAGATTCTTGTGGGACACCCGTCTGTGACCTTTTGTACACTTACAGGATAGAAGATGAGCTAATATATCTTTTAAGATTTTATGCTTGCAAAATAAAATAATGACTTATGATGAAAGATAAAATAAACCCTTGGTTCAGAATGCTGACTGGTTTAATCATCTTTTCGGTATCTAATGCTGTCTACACTACTGGAGGGTGTCTGATTTAGGATCTGAGAGCATGAGGCCAGGCTCTTCAGCAGCTCTTAGGTAACAGTTGTTGGCCATTTATCAAGCTCTGAAATCGCACCTGGGTGACAATTGGCTCCCTTTCAGAATTGGAATGGGGTAAGCTTGAATCGAGATTAGGAAACACCGTATTCTTTTCAGTTCAACAAGGAATCTGAACCAAAATCATGTACCTTTAACAATTATACCGATGGATTGAAATTGCAGAATTTCTTTTTTTTTTTTCCACATTTCTTAAAGCAAATCTATAATAAGGCAACCTGCTAGACATATTTAAATAAAAAAAATAAGTTGATCCAAGATGAATAAAAGGTATAAAAATGTGTCCATATTGTAGTCAAGAACAAAATAACATTCTGAGGATTCAGTTTTGGAGGTTCCAGCTAGAAGAGACCGGGAACAAAGATATATCACCGACATGGTATTAGAAGTCGAAATAAATTAGAAATAGCACTTCATCTGAAGCTTTTTAGAACAATAAAAAATTGATAAGATAGAAAGAAAAATAGAAAAAATCGAAAGGCGAAAAAGGAAAAAGTACCCAAATTCTTCTTTTTCCCTTCCTCACCTGACTCGGTTTTCCTCCTAGCCTCTCTTACGACCCCATCCTGCCCCATCATCATCTTCTCTTAAACCTTCCAATTCCTTGCTTGCTCTTCATCTTTCCTGACCCTATCCGAGTGCATGCCCCTTTCTCCATAAACCTTCGACGCACTTAACTGGTAAACAATCACTTTCTCATTCAAAAACTTAAGCACAAGTTTGACAATTAGAATACATAGTATTTAAACTTCAAGGAGATCTTTCTCTGCAATCACCACGTGATTGAAATATTTGACCCATATGATGCAAATATATTGCCAATATTTTCCTATGGAGAATGCAAGTGTTTGAATGTTGATTTGTGTGTTTCTGTTGAGAAGGGATGGTGGCTGTGTTAGTACAGGCTTATGGCTTTGCTCGTTAAATTCTGGTTTTGTACAACCATGTTTGTGTTGGTGTTGGGTTGGGAGGTGGAGCCGTGGAGGAGCCTGGTCAGCTTCCTCTCTTGCCAGCAGCAGTAGCCAGGGAAGCCTGTGTATCGCTGTGTTTAATTGGAGTGTGGTGGACTTTTAGGTATTACAGTTGTTGGTCTTGGTTCCAGGAGTAAAATGGGAGGCAGAAACTTAACAAAATTTTAATCATGGTCATGATACAGGCCAGCCCCAGCCAAACTTAAAGAATTGAAATGGTCCATTCTGAATATTCTTGGCCACCCTCTCTTTTTCTCAAATTCAAACATAGTGGAGGGTAAGAATGGCTCTCTTTTAAACATTGTTTCTAATGGATGCATGGCTTGTATAAAATAACAATGCATTAAAAGGTATAGTCGGAATTGCATTTATGCAAGAAAATGCTCATTATGATGGTTTAGGTGATGGGTTGGCATATTTGAGTCACAAATTATGGGCATATTACTCTTAATATAAAGGATGGAGTTCTAGTTGTGCATCTAATTTGATTTCTAAAGAATAAAACTTTTGCACAGGATTAAGCAAACATAGATCCCGGTGTTATGTATGCGTTAGGGCATTGGGTGGTTGGTAGGTTGGGATATTAGATATTGGATATTGTTGGTTAAATAAAGCAATTGGGCAGAGACTTCAGAAACATTCCTCGATATGATAATAATTAACTGGCATGATTTTATTGATGGATTTACATGGTGAAATTTCCATAGCGACAAGTTTTTGGTAGTCTAAAACTAAAACCTTGAAATTCTACCGAGTATACTGCATGGCTGATTTATCAAACCCAATGGCATACCTTTGCATTAACTGGAATTCTTGGAATACATACTATCTTGAAGCAAGAAATTTTTGTCGTAATGTTTGAGGTAAGTATTTTATTAGCCACAACAACCGGCAGGGAGAACCGTTTCTCATCATGGCAATGACTATACTCAACTATCATATGCATACTAATGACCTTCAGTGGATTCTATCTTGTACATTATAAATTCTGATTTCCCCCTTTTTTTCTTTTTATTTGCTTCATCAGGTTTTCGTTAAAATTTCAGCAGTGGTGCATATAGGATTTATAATTTTTAACAAAAAATATTTTTGTTAAAGGTTTTTCTTTGATTCTTTATTTCTTCCATTTTTCTTATTTTTCTGGAGGATTGGAGGAGATGGTGGTCTTGCAGAGGACTAAATTAAGATTTTCAGGGTACTGGTTCTGGATAAATGGAAATAGTGTCTAGTCCATGAACACATATTGTTTGTTCTTCACTCGAGATCTCTCATTGTCATGTAAAAATCTATCGGATAAGTTTGCTGTGGACTGGCAATCTTTCGTGTTGGCTTGAATAGGATATTATGGAGCCCTTCTAGTCCTGTTACTTGTTGGGGTGTCTGGGATCATCTACTGCTGTTTTTCCCTCTATGTCCTATTTTTTTGGAATCTGAATGGGGGCCTATTATATGCACATTTTGATGGAGATTGGGCTCAAGGTAGTGATAGATGATCATTTATTAGGTCATCGGTATTTTTTTTTTCTTTTTATTTGCTTCATCAGGTTTTTGTTAAAAGTTTCAGCGGTGCATATAGGATTTATAATTTTTAACAGAAAATATTTTTGTTAGAGGTTTTTCTTTGATTCCTTATTTCTTCTCTTTTTCTTATTTTTCTTGGGGATTGGAGGAGATGTTCTTGGAGAGGACTAAAAATTAAGAATTTCAGGGTACGGGTTCTGGATAACTGGAAATAGTGTTTAGTTCATGAAAACAAATGTTGTTTTTTCTTCATTCGAGATCTCTCATTCTTGATGTAAAAATCTATGGGGTAATTTTTGCTGTAGACTGGCAATCTTTCTTGATGGCTTGAATACGATATTTTGGAGCCCTTCTAGTCCTGTTACTTGTTGGGTGTCTGAGCCTACTGCTGTTTTTCCCACATGTCCATTTTTTTTTTTTTTGGAATAGGAATGGGGGCTTATTATATGCATATTTTGATGGAGATTGGGCTCAAGGTAGTGATAGATTATCATTTACCATAGGTCATCAGTATAAAAGGACTAACTTTCATGTGCGTCTAAAATTCTTGACTGCTTGTTCTCTGTATGATTATGTTGAGTTATTATTTTTCTAGTACTATTATCCCTGTTTCTTTCTCCTTTTCTCTGTCTATATTCTGCTCTATTCATCCCCTTCTCTTCTCTCTCTTGTTTCTATGCTGGTCTGCTGTTGGGCTCTTCTCTCTGTTCTGTCTCTATGCTGGTCTGCTGTTGGGTTCTCTCTGGATACACAGCCTAATCGAATTCTTTTAGTTACAATACATCACATGCTATATCCTATAACTGTGGAAGTGCTGCATCAAGTTTTTTCTCCTCATGGGTTTGTGGAGAAGATTGTCACATTTCAGAAGTCGGCTGGTCAGCATCTCAAAATTTTCTCCTTTCTCACTTTCTTAATTTCATTTGATTTGGATGCATGCAACTGTCTAATTTTAGTTTGGTGTGCCTCAAACACTTCTTTATTTGTATTTTTCACTTTCATGAAGAATTGATCTAAAGTTGGGATTTGATATATAAACATTTCCTATTTCTTGTGTTTTGAGTGTTAGATACTAATTTAACCTTTTAACCCTACATTGTGCATTCTTAGTCCCTATTTCCGTTTAATTATATATGTTAGTTTATGAGATTTTTCTAATTCTGCCAATTTTGTAGGCTTTCAAGCTTTAATTCAGTATCAATTACATCAGAGTGCTATTTCTGCAAGGAACTCTCTTCAGGTATTCTGTCTGTTATATTCTACTGATGGATTGTATTGGCATACACTTGACCCAAAAAAAAGATGTTTGTCACTAGTAACTTCTTTATAGGGACGGAATATATACGATGGTTGCTGTCAGCTGGACATTCAATTCTCAAAGTAAGTCCATTTCCATCAGCCGGACGGTGTTTTGGATCTTTGTGTTTTTGGTGCATGCTTGGGTTGATGTATTTGTTTCCACGACGTTATGCTGTATTATAAACTTACTAAGTTGCTTTCATGATCCAGCCTAGATGAATTGCAAGTGAACTACAACAATGAACGCTCTAGGTAGGTTGGTCAGTTACCTGTCGTGTCATTTGTTTTTGTGGGTAATTCTGCTGCTATTTAGCAAGAATACTGCTTATTCTGTTCTTTGAATAGGGATTTCACGAACCCCTCTTTGCCTTCAGAACAGAAGGGAAGATCTTCTCAAGTAAATCCATACTCCTCTGGTTGTGTTTTTCAAGCCGTACAACTTTTTTACATTCATTCTGCTTTCTGATATAGAAATTCTCTATTTTCCCTATTTTATGTGCCAGACTGGATATGGAGACGGAGACATGTATGCCCATGCAGGTGCATAATTGATTTTATTGATACTTCTTGTTAGCAGTAGTTTGTTATTTTCCTTCTCCTTCACATTTTCTGATGTCTTCTTTCCTTTTTTTCTCCTTCCCTTTTCAGCTGGATTTCCACAGGTGAGTACTGGGTTGATCATGTTACGGCATAATGGATATATTCAAACTTATTTCAAGTGGTCTTTATCACCCTTCGCAACGATATCTGTTCTCAAATAGTTGCCTAACCTGAGGCTTGTGGAATTGTGTATCCCTGTTCTCCTTTTAACTTTTTCCATCCTTTTCTTCTAGTGCCATCATATTGCTCTCTAACCTATAATAATTCTCTAGCTAATTTCACCCATGAATTAATGTAGTATATATGAAATGCCGTGGTAGACTGAAGACTAATTAGTAGACATTAACACAGTGAAACTTTTAAATGTCTGATGCTGGTCAGGCTGGTTTTTCTATTAATGGTAGTGAGAAAAATGGTTCCATTTATCTATTAAAACAAAGCTCATTTACAGCAAACTTTGAGCTAATTTCCAACTGGTGGGTCAGAAAAGAAAGAAAAATGGGAAATTTCTATGTAAATTGCACGTGTCAACATGTATATATGAACCATTTGGTGAGGATGCTAATAGTAGTAGTGCTGGATCTTTGTTTATTGTGCTGTCTTAAAATGTAGATGGGCAATGCTGCTGCTATTGCTGCTGCCTTTGGAAATGGTTTGCCACCTGGGATAACTGGTACAAATGACAGGTGCACAGTTCTTGTATCTAATCTGAATTCTGATGTAAGTTTCCATCTGTCGTTACTATTCTCGTAAGTTTCTATTGTGTTATATATAGTCCAGCCATCATCCTGGTAATGCCTTCTTTTTTGCAGAGAATAGATGAAGACAAGCTTTTTAATCTGTTCTCAATATATGGAAATATTGTTAGAATCAAACTTCTCCGAAATAAACCAGATCATGCATTAGTTCAGATGGGTGATGGCTTTCAAGCTGAATTGGCTGTGCACTTTTTGAAGGTCTGCATAATTCTTTCTAAATTGTTATGTTTTCTGGTTAGATTGCTACATATATATGCCTTTGGTTTTACCGTTGACAGAGCTGAGCCTTTTTTAACTAAGCTTGATACCCATTATTTTCAAAATATTTTTTTTCTTTTCTTTTCAACCATACATTTTTCAATAAAATAATATTACACGCAAATTCAAAACTTTTTCTTATTTTTTAACTACATATTTTTCATCAATTTACTATTTCAAAATACATTCTTAAAATAAAAATGGGGCTCAAACATGCACTGAATATTCGCGTGGAAGCGTGGGGATAGGAATGAAAAGAGTTGGGAATCCACTACACTTGAGGCCCTGTGACACAGGAGCGTATAAGACAAGGAACAGTAAGAAATGGGGGCCAAAGAAGTGAAAAATTTAGGGTAAAAGAATATATCAATTTATTCATATAATCAAGGGTTAAATATTACACTGAATAAACACTAATTTTGTAGAACTAATTAAAGTCAAAAAGAACTTTTACTAATTTAGAACTTTATCAAAATATCAAATCTAATTTTATCTATCTAATCTAAAAAAATATATTTTGAATTAAATTCTACTTTTAAAATAATATCTTTATCTTTTTTGCGTCTCCATCATCTCTCTCTGGCTGATAGAATTCGACTTCGACGAGATAGATTGGAACTTCATATTTGAAGGAGGTTGATCTTTTGTCTTGACCAAGGAAATTTTTGTGCTGATGATATATACCTATTCCCAACACTATTGTTTAAAACCTATTACCAACGGTCCCACAACCCAAAATCCCTCAAATCCCATGATAGCCCCAGCAAAGGTTAAGCCCAACAATCATTTATAACTCGATGGCCCGTCAACCCTTACCCATATACAATTGGCCCAACCTTCAAACTCTGCCCACAATAAGCCCATTCGGCCCAAACACGCCACCCCCAAACCTAAGCTCATTAGGGTTTGTGGCTTGGAGGGGCTGACTTGCTGGAGATTTGGAGTCCGATGTTGGTGCAATTATTGGGTGACATCGATAGCAAATGCTGCAGGCAAAGAGAGGGTCTAAGTTTGATGCCGAACTAGCGGGAAACAAGGCGACCTTGACGAATGAGGTTGGGTTATAGGTGTGGGTCGGCGATGAATTTGCGGGTCGAAGTTTCACATATCGCCATCTTTCACCACCTTGAACATCACTAAATTCAAGAATTCGTGTCTGCAGTAGCAACAGTTTTTTTAGTTATTTTTTCTTAGCAAAAAATAAAAAATAAAAAAAATTGAAAGAAATCCGGAGATGAATTTTAAAATAATATCTAAATGCTTTGTCTGTCTATCTTGTCTCTCCTTCAACCTGACCTGCCGATTGCTTTAGTTACAAGAAATCTGACTATTTATATTGCTCTCTTGATGATTATTGCTCTGGAATATGCATGAATTTCCATTTTTGTTCCTGATATGTTAAATTGCTGCGTTATATATTAGAATATTTGACTATTGATACTGTTCTCTTGATGGCTCACTGAAATTTGCACGAGTTCCCAACGTAGGGGGCCATGCTGTTTGGGAAGCACTTGGAGGTCAATTTTTCTAAGTATCCAAACATTACAACTGGAGCTGACACTCACGAGTATTCAAACTCAAATCTCAACCGATTCAATCGAAATGCTGCTAAAAATTACCGATACTGTTGTTCACCAACAAAAATGATCCACATCTCCACCCTTCCTCAAGATGTGACTGAAGAGGAAATAGTAACTCATTTGGACGAGCATGGCACAATTGTTAGTACAAAACTATTTGAGATGAATGGAAAGAAGCAAGCTCTTATCCTTCTGGAAAACGAGGAACAGGCTACAGAAGCCCTTGTGTGCAAGCATGCCACATCCCTTGGCGGTGCAACCATTCGGATTTCCTTCTCTCAGCTACAAACCATATGAGAGCACCGACTGTAAAACAAGGAATGAAGTTGTAGACAGTATATTTCCTTTTCCATCAACTTACTTTTGACTGTATCTTGTAACATCTTTTTAAAAAAAATAATTTGTTTCTTATCCTCTAACGTTTGTACCATTTGGAGAGCAAATGTTGTCAGGTTTTGAGGCAGATCTTTGAAGTAGCCTTTACTTCAACAGGGCTGTGGTTCGCTGCTGCATTGTACAACCCAGGAAAACCTCGCTCTATTTCTTTTCCCTCTTCTCGTGTATGTGAACAGTTCCATTAGTATCACTGTTTCTTTTCCCTCTTATATTTTGAATGCAAACATTCCTGTTAGCGGCAATCTTTGTAGATATCCTGTGGATGGGGGTGGGGGTCCTCTTCTTTTGATTGAATAGCGTAGTGGCACGTTTATTTGACCCCACCACTGACAATAGGTGTGTCCATTGGCATGGAAGGCAAAGCTCCCAATGACCTTGAGCTTTGTATTAAGATTTATGAACCTCAATATTGCTCTTGAAAGGAAAATTAGTATAATTTTCCTTTGTTTATCGTTGAAGTGGGAAAAAATAAGGTCCCCAAACCTGCCCCTGCTAGCTTCTGCCGACCACATACATAGGAAAATTGTCTAGCCTTATTGCAACAAGTAACATGGTTGCACTTTATCCTCGACTGCAAAGATTGATGTCGAGCTGTCAAGGACGAAAGAAGCTTGTCGACTTGAGCATGTAATATGTCACACAACCTCAAACTCACCCATCTCTTAGTTGAACCAAGCTACATGTAAAATTATGGTTAATTTTTGTTGACAAAATTTACACCATCTATTTTAAAAATTATTTTTAAATCAA
>CAIGRK010212232.1:0-10592 GCA_903798315.1 Fraxinus greggii
TTGAAATTGGGCTGTTGGTTGGGCGGCCCGTTTCCTATTTTTTTTTGGGACCATTTGGGGGCGGCCCAATCTTTAATAATATATAGGTCCAGTCCTAATTTCAATTTCCACAATTCCAATTTTCTCCTCTTGGCGTTCGGCCTCGACCTTCGTAGTCACTACGCCGAGGAAATTGTAGACCGATGAGCTCGCTACAGTTCGTCTTTTTCTGGAGAACACTCCTTCAGTCGTCTTCATCACTAATCTTGCTTCTAGGTAAGTAAGTTTGAGTTACATTTTATTTTAATTTCTTTTCAATGTTAGTTTGACTTTGGGTTTGGTGTGTGTATTAGGCAGGATGCTTTTACGTTGGATGTGTTGGAGGTGCCCCAAGGATCAGGATCAAGATTTATATGGGATGTGCAGGGTCATGTTGTCACGAATTATCATGTGATTCGGGATGCATCTGATCTCAAGTAATTTCAATACTGTTTCACGTTTTTTGTTAAACGCTACTTGTGGAAGTTTCTTTTTAATTTCTGCGTGATGCAATTGATTAGCTATTTACTTCAATGGTGCAAGCTGAGTTTTACATGGTCAAAACAAAATTTGAAGAAGGATTCATCGTTTAGGGTAATGTGTCTTTCCTAGTTTTTGTTGGAAATTGGTTTAGAATATCGAAAATTTGGTACGTATATTGAATAATTTTTAATAATATTTAATTAAATATTAATAATCAATCGCTAATTGTCGACGTTGACCGATCAACGTCCACCCGAACTGAACTTGAAGGCTGGGTCTGTCCCTGGTATAACTTCTCTCTCTCTTTTTTTTTTTGGAAGTATCATGCTGAATAGAGATCGAAGCATCATATATTGGTTTCTTTGAATTATGAGGCAATTATGTTGGAGGAAATTTAAAGCTTGAAGATTTGATTTCTTATGTATTCGGNTATTTAATTAAATATTAATTAACGACATCGCTCTTACGATCGCTAGTTGTCGACGGTCAATGGTTAATGTCCGTCCGGGCTGAATTTCGATGCCTTCATTACACTTTCTTGTTGCACCAGGGAGTGATCTGAAGCAGTTGACATTGACCATTAACAAGTTTAGCATTTTCTCTCGTTTCCTGGTTGCATCAAACAATTAAACACACTGGTCATAAAATTAAATTCTGCTAACTGTCAAAATAGTCTTGAAAACTTCATTCTCCAGCAAATACGGGTTTGTTTGCCCCTTAATCATACTCTACAAATAGTGCGTCTATATCTTGCATAGGCCTAAGAATATGTATAGTAAGAAGACTAAAGATTTTCCTCCATGGCTGAAGTTACGTTTATCTGTAAACGAACGGTTATCAGCCCAAAAGAGGTGCAAACCGGAGAGTTCTGCCCTCAGTCAGTTCTAGATCGCGTTATGGAATGCAATTACCTTCACATTGTTCTCTGTTACGAGTCTCGGTGGAGGGAAATCCCAGAGAGCTTACTAAGAAACTTAAGAGGGGCAAATGCTGAGATGCTTTCTGCTTTTCCTATTATTACAGGACGATTATTGAAGACCCTGGAAGACCACTGGACGATCAAGTGCAATGATGCCGGCATGAGAGTAGTGGAGGCAAGGGTGAAAGGCAGTGTCAAGGAGTGGCTGCTGATTTTGGATAGGGAAAAGGAGCTTAAATTTACTCATTGGAAGGAGATGTTCCACAAGCCGTATTTTTGGTCGACCTTATGTTAAGGTGACGGTAACACAATTGAACCGAATATCTCAAGTTTCATGTAAACATGGATGAGAGTAAAGAATTAGAACGACCCAATAAAAAAATTTCACCAATACTGCAGTAGAAAGATAAGTGAGCAGTACAATCACTATTCACACGTACAGATCCAACAAAAATGACAAGTCTAAACATCCAGTAATCTAAAATTTGCATATTCTTATGTAATTCCATTCATTTTCCTTCCATATTGGCTGGTTACTGAATTTGAAGAAGGTGGAATAGCAGTTGGATTGAGCTGCACTCACCTGCTTTCAGATCTTCCGGGGCTGACACACTGACCAACACGAACACCAACCATGAAACTTACGTGGAATTGATTGAGCACTACAAGTCGTTTATAGAGAAGCCAGCTCCAGTTTTTGACATGAAACAAGTAACCATAACATAAGCTTCGAATATGAAATGGTTTGAAGCTGCATTACCCATTGCATCTAATGACTCAAGCTGGACACCATTTGAGGCCCTGGCCGCCATATTTTGGGTTGTTGTCAGCACAGTAAAGGGAATCCAAGGCGGTTTAACCAACATGTCGATATGTTTAGACATGAGAAAAGTGCTAGACCTTGACTGGGCTTTCAGGAAACGCAGCAAGGTGAATGGAGATGGAACAGAAGGCCATGAATTATGTAAAGCAGCAAATGCTATAAAGGAAGTTGTTAAAAAATGGACACTGACAGGATTATGGACTTGATCGAGTGGTTGAAAGCAAGAAATTGGCAGAATCCACCACGAAAGCAAGAAATTGGCAGAATCCACCATGGATGAACGGTTATGATCTCATTTATGTCAATTTAGAGGACGGGTACCATTTTGGAAAACAATGCTAGGCCACTTGGTGTCTCCTATTACATTGGACCAGCCATTGGAGAAGGGCAGATATTGATCCTGCCACCATCAGCAGGCGGCAAGGATTACATTCAGCTGAGTGGTTATGATCACACTACCAGAAGATGAAGTAACAATGCTTCTTGAAGATGCACTAATCATTTCATCAAAATGGTGCATTCTTGAATAAGTAGCAACACAAGTTTCAACCCATCTTTTCATTTAGTGGAAAAAATGGGGCAACAAGAAAATTAAAATATAAAATCTAGTGGGGATTTTAAGATATAATGGTATATTCATTACGTTTCAATGTACAAAACTAAAAGAGAGAAATATATAAAAATTTGTGTATCTGACTTTAAATGTATCTCTCTATCTTGCATAGATATATGCATAATTTAGGTGCCATTTACTCACAGATGGAACCATCCAAAAATTTCAAATGTTTCACACCAGCGCCCATAGATAAGTTGCAACCTTTAGACAATCTAAAATTTCCTAGTAGGAGTTCACCTTGATTAACATGTCATAACATTTACAAATATTTCAAATAATATATTTTACTTTCCCTATTTCAGAAATAAAATGCACGACCACTTGCAATAATCAATAACAGGAGAAGCATTTGTATCAAGTCTCTTTCTCCCAAATTATGTCTAATTAATACAAAGTAGGTAAACAAGATTTAATGATTCATGCAAAAGATCATATGCACTAAAGTCAATGTTAACATTAGTTAGAATGTCACAGGGAAACAGAGAAAATCTGAAGGAGAAAGAAGAAACCTAAAAAAATCAGAGCCGCATGTGTTACAGTTGGACAATACATCCTCTCCTAACTCAACATCAATGAGAATGACATGTAAAGATTTAGTAACGGAAAGAAATTACGAAGAGGAAGAAAAAACCTTCATGTCCATCTCAATTTTCTAGGCTATCCAAGAAGCTTTGTAACTCCTTCAAACCTTCGGCTGAAATGCTCCTGTGCACCCGTCCGCGAGGAGCAACCAAGTTTGGAGGCGGTGGTTGTTGAAAACACACTACAACCACAGCTAAATTGTCTCCACTCTTTCTCTTCAAAGCCTCGTTAACGAGATCCTCACTACACTTCACTGGATCGTTGTGTTCTTGTAATCTTCGACGGGCAAAGTCAACAGCATTTTGACTCATGAAAACTTCCCATACGCCATCACAGCCTAAGATGAGGAACTCATCTTCTGGTGTTAGTTTTGTGCTCAGTAATTCAGGCTCTGCACTAAGTGGTCCACCATCCATGCTTTTCAATCCTTCCATGTGCCAATCTCCTAAAGCACGAGCAACATTTAGCTGTCCATTTAGATATCCATCATAAACGTATCCTCCAGATGCTTCTATACGCCTTCTTTCTCTCGAACAAACAGGTTTGTGATCCCTTGACATCTCAATCGCTTTACCACGACGACATAGTACTGCTCTGCAATCTCCAGCATTTGCCACTACTAGTGAGCTGTCTCAAGTGAAATTACCAATGTAAACAAGTCAGATATGGTGCACTACATTCCAAAGGAAAATAGACTTTTCAAGTCATAACTCAAATTTTCTTACATTTCTCCGAGGAAAAAAGGCAACAAATTCTTGAACTGTAATTGTCTGAGTATTGCAACCTGATGATATTCTCATCTTTCACGAAGCATTCTAGTCTTAAAATTCTGTTAGAACTATAATCAAGAAACACGCATCTTTTAACAATGCTCTAATCAACCAACATTATTTTTCGAAGGCTGGTATTACTTGGGAAGTCTCAAATGTGCAGCACAATACACAACATTTCAGAGTTCATAACTTGACTAGACCTAGAATTATGCCTGGGGTTGAACAAAACACACAAACCGAATAGAACCCAAATCGAACAGAACTGAGTAGCTAGGTTAAATACCCGAGTGGGTACTAGAATAGAGAATCGACGGGGTTTAGTTTGGTTCTTGGCTCTAGACTAGGAAACGAAGAATCGAATTTCCCTAATTTTTTTTCTATTTTTTTATATTAATGAGCCAATTCTTTTTAATTTTTTTTAAATAAATTTATCAATTAACTAATTAAGTCATTAACTGTAAATACCCAAGTCTCCAACTCCCAAGGGCCAAGCCCAACTTGAGCCAAAAATATTTTTTTCCTACAAATTCGAGTCCAAGCCCAACTTCACTTCACAATTCACCTAACACTCACTCATTTTGATATTTAGGTTTACATGTTGTCCTTGTTTTCAGCTGCATCCCCCTCACAAGTCACAACTTCATCGTTGGTCCTCAAGATCCACACAAACCGTATCATCAAATCCTATATTCGTAAGCATTTCTATATCCTTCATTTTTAAACCCAGATCGTGGGCATATAAAGGCTAATTCAGGAATCTTATTATATAGGTTCTCGAACGGGTGATAAAAAACAGCCTAATGAGAGGTCAGAAATATGAACTCATTTCAGTAAGATACTTATGGAGCAAAACGAGAAATGTAATTATTGTGGAAGAACATTAAAGGCCGATACTAATAATGGAACTTCTAGCATGTGGAAGCACTTAAAAGCTTGTTATGCATAATTGCATATAAGAGCACTAAGGTTGATGAAAAGCATGCAATACTCACTTGACAAAACAATGATGGTGGTATTACGGCTACGGCGTTTAATAAAGAAGAATGTAGAAAAGCATTAGTTAGGATGATTATTATTAATGAATTGGATTTTTCCCTTGTAGAAAGTGTGGGTTTTAAGAATCCGTGCAAAAACTTTGCCCTATCTTTGAAGTTTATTCTCAAAGAACGACTGCTAGAGATGTTATCCATCTCTACTATGAAACAAAGGAATCGTTAAGGATTGAATTTATTAATAACAGCCAAAGGATTTCATTAACCATTGATTGTTAGACATCAATTCAAAAAATCAATTATATAGTAGTAACGTCACACTTTATTGATAGAAATTGGAAATTGCATAAGATGATTTAGAGTTTTTCTGGTGTTCCAAATCATAAAGGGGAGACAATTGGGAAACTTATTGAAAACTCTTTGCTTGATTTGTAAATAGAGCATGTGGGTACCAATACTGTAGAAATGCAAACACAAATGATACAACAATCTTATTAGTGGGATAATTTTTAGTTTATTTATTATTGTTAAATGTACTTATTCAATTATTTATTGTAGAGTTTCTTAGTGTGACAAGTTAAGCAATGGATGATTAAATTAAATAGCTCATAAGCACTAGCAATACTTAAAAATATTTTATTTCTATAATTTCTATTTTATATTTCATTCTTTTTATGTAGATTTGAAAGCTTAAAGCAAAGGAATCAATGGGATGTAATCACAGATGTTTTAACATTACTATTTACTTTTTGATAATTTGTATATATTGGTGAATGGATTTTATTAGATAACATGTTATTTGTATATTTTTAAATTTGGATTTTATTTTATTTTATTTTATTTTTTTGTAAGAGTTAAGATTAAATATATCATTAGTTAGATAAATGTAGTGTTGTAACTGTTAAAAAAATTAATTATGGTACGTACCGAACAAATTTCATAATTAAATTTGAACTCGATGGTTACACTTACTAAATACCTAGAAATTCTATTCGGTTCATGTCCAAGCCTACTAAATTCTTTCAAATTCCAAAAATAAAAATTACCATTTGATACTATAAAAAGGGAATAATGAATATAATATCATCATTTAGCACAAAATTGATAATGCCAGACCTCCCATAAGCCATATTCTAAAGTTGTTGGAATTGAAATGATTCAAGAGTCCATCCACCAAGTTCCTATTTAAGGAATTATAAGAACTCTAACCTTCCAACTACAACAACTGCCAAAGCAGTGGTACCAGAAGCAAGATCAGCATCTAATGAACAAGCTTCTGCAAAAGCAGTATCCGTTTGCAGAAATGCTGATGTAATAACTCTCTCAATCTCCCTAGGGAAATCTTCATCCTTAACAATGAACCTTGGCAAATGGTAACATGCAAAGTCAGCAGCATGCTTTCCTCCATGTCCATCAAAAACCTGGCAAATTCAAGGGAAACATTGTACTGAATGCCACACTTATCAGATACAAAGAGAAAGTAAGGCATATCAAACAATTCTATTGCTTCAAATATCCCATTTTCTGAATCCTAGATTATATATTTGAATGCAGCCAGTAAATTGGAACTATAACATAACATCTTGGACTACAAATAGTTCTAGAGCAAATGCAACTAAATGATGCCAGTAATGCAAAATGTACTTCCAAGTAATTTCAGAAAATAAGAAAAAGTAGTTAAGAAATGCCTAGTGTTCTTGCTTAAAATTTCTGAAAAGGAGCGCTAAGCCGAACTCATAAGAACCAATTTAATAACTTATTGAAACCTTGTTCTACTTCAAGTACTGTCTACTGATGATAAAAGGCAGATATGAGAAATCACTAGCAATAATCATTTTAATCAGTGTTAAGAAACCACCTATACTTGTGTTGTGTAAGAGGAGAAGAATTACCCCATAGAATGCATTAGGTCCTTCGTTGGATTTCTTAACCCCATAATCAAGAATCAGATTGTCAGCACAAACATAGACATCCTCCATGCTGGGGCGGATACCAATGTCTGACCATGCACCAGAACGAAGTATCGGAATGAAATCAATCTCTCTATCACCTAGATTCAGTCTTGGTTCAGCGGAAATATTGGAGGACCTGGTCTTCACCTGCCAAAGTTCTTGTCAAAATGTAATCATCATACAATAACATAAAACTAGTGTTTCAAACTGATGGTTTAGAACACTAGATGAGAAAGTATTTCATGCACCTCGTGTATACCCTTCGTGTTTCATTCTTTCATACACAATTCATAATCCAAAGAGCGGACAGACCCAGTGGCGTATACCATAGATATATGTAAGCATCATCCTATTAAATGACAAATTATGCCTATGTTTGGCTCCCATTTTATCAAAAACTCATTTTTTCAAAACTCATTTTCAATCACACATTCTCCTATAAAATAATTTTATACGTAAACCCAAAAATTCTCCTTATTTTTTAACCACGCGATCTCCAACAAAACACTATTTAAAAATGCATTTTGCCCAAAAAAGGGGGGCTCAAACAATGGCTATATATCTATACGATATCATATCTAATGAAATTCGATTTTGGAGTGAATTTCTATCCAGTGCTGTATACAACAGATATATATAAACGTTATCCTGTTAAATGAATAATTATATATCTATAAGACGTCACATCTAATGACTTTCGGTTTGGGAGTCAATTGGAAGTATATCTAAGTACAGTACTTAATCAACAGATCAAGATTTAAATTAGGCAAAAGAATAGATATCAGCATTATATTTTTATTTTTATATGTAGGTTATTAAATCAATATCTTATAATATTTACATTCTTAACTTACTGTTAAGATTAATGCCCCACTTCTATCTAGCAAAAAACCTCATTCCATGATGTTATCTCTATTTTTTAAACTAATTCATCGGCTAAGTTGTCCATGCCCCCCGCCCAAAATTCCCAGTAGGAATTAAAGGTGTTTCAACAACTCTATACCTCACACATTTTGATATAAATCGGTAACCTCTCTAAGGTCGTGCATCATCAAGCCTTGGGCCATCCCCTATTAACAGAAATGTTTTTATTCTGATAAGAAGCACCATGACTCATATATGCACCCTCTAAAAGATTATACAGCATTGTTAACTTAATCAACTATAATTGTGTTGTATTTTTATTAATTTGAAACAGTAAGAATTAGTTGGTACATAATAAAAATATCCTAATTATAACCCACTAAAAATTGCAGAAATAAATTAACATTTTAATAACTAATTCTCCTAGCTTCAAAAGAGCATAATTTACCAAATACAAGATTTTTTAGAGGAATCAAATGCAACAATTTATTCATAAATAAAATTTAAATATAAAAATAGTAATTTTTTAACGCAATTTGAGAGAAATAAAATACCAGAGACGGGTGACGAAGGAGAGACTTTGAACACGGCGACGGGGTGCTGCCAGAGCTCAGGCAGTGTTGGTAGGCGGCGGAAGCTGGTAGAGGGTTGGGAATCGGCGGGCGACCATCGCTGGAGCTGCCGTTTTCTCCACTACTTTCAACAATGTTTATGACTACTTTACTGCCCTCCATTGTGCATCTCAACCATCATTCCTTCCCAAAAATTTTCAAAATTCAAAATTCTCAAATTTACACAAACAAAAATCGGAATCAAATTCCAATGCAAACGGAATATATCAAGTTAAAGCGTTTTTGGTAACTTTGTTGATTAACTACGGTTTCAATTTTGGAGATCTAGGGTTTATTGGAAGAGAATGAAACAGTAAGGTGTTGGTGAACAAATAGTTACAGATGTGTGTATGCTATTGAGAGAGAGGGAGAGAGAGAGAGAGATTGGTCGGTAGGTCGAGTTTATGGAAATTTGAAGTCGCATTGGAGGTGAGATGACTTTGAGTAAAACGGCGTCGTGTAATGTAGACACGTGTCCCTCCATTTTAGGGAGAGTAATGTTTCGTAGCCCCTGTTCGAGTTCACATTTGTCTTGGACATCCTAATCAGAATCGAATCCCTCAGATCGAAGTTGAACCAAAATCGAGATTCTGGTCTGATTCCAAAGAAAAATAAGAATCGGAGCCAAAAATAGACTAGGTCCATGACGGTTCTTAATTCCTGAACCAGAATCGCAAGTACGTGAATGAAACCAATTTCTTACATAATATTTTATTTACAATTCACAAGATGAGTTTAATAAAAAATCCTAAAAACTATAATTTGCGAAGTAATTAAAACTTAACCCTAGGAAATCAAAACTGACTAGTACTTCTTTACCTCTCACCTCACATCAGATTGTTATATTTCAGAAGCTAGTTCATGTTAATATTTGTATCTGGGCTTTCTATGAATCAAAAATTTAAGTTAAGTTATAGTTTAGAATAACGTTATTTATCATTATGATAATAAAATATCGATGATATTACAATCTGTGTGGAATAATAAAATTAAGTAATTCAATTTTTACAAGAGGGGGAGGAGACATGGTCTTTAGAGAAAAAGAAATGTAAGGGATAATGACTTATTATATCATCAATATTTTATTATCATGATGATAAATAACATTATTTTATGGTGTAAATTAATGAATCAAAGCGTTTATTCTTTGCAATTTGAGTTTTTTACTTCTTTTTTTTTGCATTGTTTACAAACTTAAGTAATTTTTCCAATTTTTTTTTTTATTACGTGACTATTGAACCTGACATATTCAGAACTAGAGTTGTGGTGTAGCTTCTTGGTAATCTTAAATTCGTGGTTCTTTTTTAAAATATAATTTTTCCTTTTTTTCAAACAAAACGAATTTAATATTTGGACTACAATTTCTTGACGTTATATAATGATATATCTAATTAATTTTTTTATGTTAGTTCATTGTAAGAATTAAAAAAAAAAAATATAGTCCATAATTAAATTATAGGCTCTGGTATATTTCATTTATAAATTAAATGAGATTTAATAAGAAATTTCTTCTCATACTGTAATTCAATTTTTTATGTTCCAATTTCCTCTTATTTTCGTGATTTTTAGTCTTTACTATTTTGCTTCTTGAATATTTTTTAACTGAACTTTCTTCATTGCACAAATATTATCGAGTAGTAGTGTGTTAGATATGGGTAAAACTGAACCCAAACCCGAACCAACAGTTCGGATCTGAATTTGATTTCAGTAATTACAAAGACACAAATGGGTTTATTTACAAAATATCCAAAGCATAATGGATGATTTCGAATATTGAAATGTCCTAACCAATGCACCGACGCCCAAGCATCTTTTGAAGAAATAGATTTTGTAATGATGTATTTAAGAGTGTATAATCAAAAAATACAAAAAAATATTAGGTTTACATATGAAATTATTTTATTAGCAAAATATTTGGTTGAAAATGAGTTTGACGAAAAATGATTTTTTTTTTTTAAA
>CAIGRK010212244.1:0-14741 GCA_903798315.1 Fraxinus greggii
ATTCAAATGAACTTCAAATAGCTCAAATAGAACAAAGAATGCATAACTGGACTATTCCAAAAGTAGATAAGAGTTATCTATGAAATAAGAAAGCTTGATTTTACTCAAGATTTTGTTATTAAAACATTTGAGCAAACTAGTGCCATAAAAAAATCAATCATCGCAAAATAAATTTATTTTCAAAATATGCTATTCAAATCCATAAAAGAAAATTTAAATATCTTCATATGGGACTTATTCAAATTGCTGTTAAATCATTGTTTAGACTTGGTTTAGATATTTCAATTCTCTTAACTCTTAAATATAAGAGACTTCTCAAATTTGAACATTCATTACTTTCTATTTTAGAATCAAATTTAAAAAGTGGTCCTATTTTTTCAAATTGTTATCCAAATTCTAGTCTTAATGATGGAGCCATTATTAATGCTCTAAATCTTCATATTCAAATGAAAAATTTCGATATTAATGATTGTTCAAAATCAATTGCTTTAATATATCGAATATATTATGAGCTTATGAACATTTAACTCAATATTCAAGCTCTTCTCTCATCCCCAAGAGAAGAGAGCCTTCTTGTGAAGGCCAACCCTCTTCATTCTAATATCATGATTCCTAAAAGAATACAATGGAACCTTCAATCTAGAGGATTAGAATGAGATTTTGAAAATTTTCAATTCGTACAACTCCAAATCAAATTATTTCATTTCCTAATCGACATGTCAAAATGATTTTTGAAGCATCTACTTCAAAAGATCTTCAAATATCATATTCTTCTAGATCTAGTGGCAGTTCTAAAATTCCTTTCCAAACTTCAAGAGTTTCAACGTCTTCAGCAAAATTTAAAGGTGCCAATTTCGATCCAAATATTCCTAAAATTCAATATACATAATGATGATTCAGAACATCCTGAATCCCCAACTTTATCTAATGTGCTACCTAATCCATATGAAAGGTTAGACAGTAAATGTAACGTCATTTCCTCTACTATTGATAGAGAAAATGAATTCAAACCAACTCCCATTGTCAAAACTTTTCGACATACTCTCAAAAAAATATTTTCAAAAGAAGAAATTAAATCTTTACGGGAAGAATTTTAATTTTTCTAAAAATTTAAGTTTTTATGAGTTGACGCATTTCAAAGTATTTGGTACAAAGATTTCAAAACCCAAATTAATTCAAAATACCCATGTTAATAAGAAACCATGAAAAACTCCTTCGGTCAAACTTTTCAATCTGAACATCCTCCGATGCAAGAAATAGTTATATCTCATGGAAACACAAAAATTATTGCTTTACCTCTCAATAGAAATCTTATCTCTACTAAGATGTCTGATGATTCTATTCCTACAGCAAAATATATCAAGAATATTCAATTCTCGAACAATTATACCAATATTGTTCTTCAATTTGTTTGTACTCAAATAAATATAATTGAGTCTAATTCTGAATTTGAAGCATCCTCTTCTAAAGATAAGAAAAAAGATTCCAAATATTATTTTCAAACCTATTGATTCAAAAATTACTCCTCAATTAAAAAGAGATTCTTTATCTTCTGATTCAAAAGTTTTACAAGAATTAGCTTTTCAAATTTCTAAATTAGGATCTTCCAAAAATATCATTATTTTTGATACTTTAGAAGATCTTGAGGCTCGATTTATTGAAAATGAACCTTCGCAAATTAATAAATTGAAAGCTCAAAATTCAAAACTCCAACTTATTATCGTCGTCATTTTTTTCCTGATATGCCATATGAGGAAAAAAGGAGACCTCAAGTTTATTTTTCTGGTGGTAAAATCATCGAATTGAATCTTGATGGATTGATAGAATATCATATTATTCAAATTCTTGAAGATATGACTGTATGTCATGCAGTATATATTAGTAGAGATATCAATGCTCGTACTGCTTTCTGTAATATAATTTGTGGCATTACTGGTCAGCTTAAGCACTGGTGGAAAAATTATCTTTCAGAAGCATATCGAAATAAAATCGAATTTGCTGTCAATAATCTAAAGCAAAATGATGGTTCCAAAACTCTTGTTTATTCAATACTTAAACATTTTATTGGTACTCATGTGCTTCTTCAAGATAGAACATCTAAAATTTCTTAAAATGTCAATTGTCCAAAATTTCATGATTTTCATTAATTCAAGGATATATTCCTTACTAGAGTTTTAATCCGAGAAGATTGCAATCAATGTTTTTGGAAAGAACAGTTCATTTCTGGACTTCCAAAACTCTTTGCTAAAAGAATGAAGAATTCTATTAAACTACTCTAATTTATGGCGAAATTATTAATTTTGTCAATGAGAAACGATTAGCACTCTGTGATGATCTCAAACTCAAAGCAAAATTGAAATCGGAAAGATCTAAAAGTAATAAAGAACTTGAATCCTTTTGTGAACAATATGGTTTTGAGAAAATCATTCATCCATCTTCAAGAATGAAAAAGAAAAAATTTCCTTCTCGTATAAGAAAAAGATCTTTTCAAAAACAACGATCTTTTCAAAATCATCCTTCTAAATATTCTAAACTTAGATATTAAAAAGGAAAAAAATTAGTAAACAAACTCCCAAAATTTCAGAAGTTATCTGTTGGAAATGTAATCAAACATGTCATTGTTCAAACAAATGTCCTATGAAGGGAAATATTAATAATTTTCAAGATGATGAAGATATTAAACTTGAACTTTTAAATTTAATCAATTCTAGTTCAGAAAAAGTATTTGACTCTAAACTCGAAATTGTTTATCAACATCAAGAAAACTCTGACATTGAGATAAGTTCAGAATCTTATGATTCGGATACAAGTAAAAATATAGAAGTTTATGGTTGCAAAACTATAAATGTTCTTACTAAAGAAGAAGAGCTTATTCAATATATAATTGAGAAGTTTGAAAATTCTAGATTAAAGAAAATGTTATTCCTTCTCCTTCCAAATTCCTCAACATCTCCAGTAACTCCGTTTAATATGAAAGAAATATTAAATCGGTTTAATACTGAAGGTTCATCTTCTTCAAAAGTCTCATGTTCTAAATTACATTCAGAAATTAATGAGATGAAATCTTAAGTTTCAATGGAACGTCAAATGAAAGATGTTCATATAGAAGTTTCTCTCTTGAAAACCAAAAGTTGGGAACAAGAGATATCCAACGATACTTCAAATTCCATTTTTGAATCCTCTTCTGACGAAGATAATATCTCAACTTCTCATGAAAATTTTCAAACATAGGAAGAAAAGATTAATGTTATCAACCGTATTCAACTTCAAAAATGGTTTTATAATATGACTATTGTGGTAGAATTCAAACTTACTACTAGAGTCTTAATTGATTTTGGTGCTGAGCAAATTTGTATTAGGGAATGTCTTATCCCTACAAAATATTTTGAAAAAATTACTGAACGTCTTTATGATGCTAGTAGCAAAAAACTGAATGTTCAATATAAACTTTCAAAAACTCATATTTGTAATTTAAATATTTTTTAAAAAAAATACTTTTTATCTAGTTAAAGATTTAAATCAAGAAGTAATTCTTCAAACTCCTTTTATTGTTCAAGTATATCATTTTCAAGCTAATTCAAAAGGAATTACAACAAATATTTTTAACCAAGAAATATTTTTTAAATTTACAAATCTCTCTTCTTGTAAAGATGTTAATTATTTAAAAGAATCATCTATTTCAAAAATTATTAATAATATCAATTTTAAGAAAAAAACATATTCAATTTCTCAAAGAAGAATTTAATTTTCAAAGAATGGAAGAGCAATTACAAAACTCTTAATAAAAGGAAAAAAATTCAAATTTCAAAAACAAATTGAAAATGAAAAATGTTCAACCATTCCAAATGATTTTTTGGGATAGGGAGAAACATGTTGTTTCACTTCCTTACAATTCTGATTTTCATTAATCAAATATTTATACGAAACCTTGTCTGATTCAAATGAATAAGGAATTGCTCGATCGTTGTCTGAAAGAAATCAATGATTTACTTGATAAATGATTGATCCATCTAAGTAAATCTCCTTGGAGTTGTTCAATATTTTACGTCTATAATTCTACTCAAATTGAACGAGGGGTTCTCTGTCTCGATCAATTATAAGCCTCTCAATAAAGTTTTTCGATGGATTAGATGTCCATTACCTCAAAAGAAAGATTTATTAAACAGACTATTCAAATTTGTCATCTTTTCTAAATTTAATATGAAATCATATTTTGGCAAATTTAAATTAAATAAGAAGATAGATATAAAATCGCTTTTAGTGTCCCTTTTGGATAGTATGAATGGTATATTATTCCATTCGGTCTCAAAAATGCTCTTCCAGATTTTCAAAAAGTTATGAATGACATTTTTAATCCTTATTCAAATTTTATCATTGTTTAAATTGATGATATTCTAATTTTTTCAGAAAATTTAGAGCAACATTTTAAACATCTCAATACATTCATTCGTATCATTAAAAATAATTGTTTAGCTATTTCAACTAAAAAAAATTGTTCTTTGTCAAACACGTATGAGGTTCTTAGGTCATTACATACACTTAGGAACATTTACACATATTCAAAGAATTCTAGAATTCATTGATAAATTTTCAGATGAAATTCTAGATAAAATAAGTTTGCAGCACTTTTTAGGCTGTGTCAATTATGTTGTCGATTTTGTCAAAAATATTAGGCTACTTTGTGTACCACTTTTTCAAAGGTTACAAAAGTATCCATAACTATGGACTCCAGAGCATACTTTAGCAGTTCAAAATGTCAAAAAAATATGTCAAATGCATGCTTATCAATAATTGATCCACTAGAATCCATTATTATTGAGACGATGCGTCCGACATAGGGTATGGTGGGGGTATTAAAGCAGATTCCAAAAGTGTCTCGACAAGAACAATTTGTTAGGTTTCACTCAGGTGTGCGGACTTGACCCCAAAAGAATTATTCCATTATGAAAAAAGAAATTTTGTCAATAGCTTTATGTATTTCAAAATTTTAAGACGATTTGACTAATAAATAATTTGTTTTAAAAACAGATTGTAAAATTTCAAAAGAAGTTTTACAAAAGATGTAAAAAAATCTTGTTTCAAAAAAATCTTTTCAAGATGTCAAGCTATTTTGTCTTGTTTTGATTTCAAAATAGTATATATACAAGGAAAATCTAATATTCTTACAGCTTTCCTCACAAGAGAATTTATAGAAAGAATTTTCTTAAAATGAAAATTGTGAAAAAATCAGAGAGATTTTCAAATTGAGAGAAATTTTCAATATGGATTCTTCCTCTAAGAAGAATAAAAAGAAAACTTCAATTCCAATAATTTCAATTGAAGATTATATTAAAGGTTCAAGAAAAGGAGAAAGTTCTTCTACTTCTCAGAAAACTACTCAAGCTTCAAAAACTTTATCTCTTTCAACCTTCCAAAAACCTAGAACTGTTCAAACTAAGGATATTTTCAATATACCAGAAAATTTCCCTACAAACTTCAAAAAGGCCATTAACCTGGTTCAGGAAAATTACCTGAAATTAACCCTCCAAAATCTATTCATTTACCCATTTTCGAAGTGGAAACTTCATGAATTCATAATTATTCATTTCTAAATGAACGTTTTCAAGATATTTTTCCTTCTCAATTTTATTTTATGCCCCAAAATATCAAAAAAAAAAAAAAGAAAGGATTTTTATGAAGCTTTCCTCATTACAAATCCTCAAAAACCCAAAAAATTGATTTTTCAAAACATAGTTTTCAAATGGTGTTGTCTTATGAAGACAGGGGACAAAACCCATGAGATGAGAAGCGAATGCGTTTATCTAAAGATTAAACATTTGAATCTCGTTTCAATTATTTTGACTATCAAAATACTTGGTATCATTTTTTTACTTCAGAGCAGTGACTCACTCCTAATTTATTCTTTTCAACCAAGCATGCCCTTCAAGTTTTTCAAAATGGTTTCAAACTTAGTTCGAATATTTTGAAATTGATGAGATGATTTTACCTAGTCTTACTCGTCAAGGACTCGAACTATTCAAAAAAAGAGGCAAAAACATTTTTAAGGCTTCAAGAAAATGTTTTGTTTCAATTCGCCTACAATTTCAAGATTTTATGGATTTTTTGTTGGTTTCAATTTTATTCAAATTATAAATTCTGAATTTAATGTTAAATATAAAATTCGAAATGGTGGTCCAAATTTCATGAAACAAATTGTTGCCCAAAAGCTATTGTTTCATGGATTCAAGAACAAAATAATGTTGGTATTCCAAAACCCTCAAAGAAAGAACAAGAAAAACAAGCTGATTTTCTTACAGAAAATCAAAATTATTAGCTATGTTTTCTCAATGCAAGACGCCAGAAGAATTAACAATTATTTCAGAGAAAATTGCTTCTTTGGCAGAATCTATTTCAAAGAAATCAAAGTCAAGTTTTTCTTAAACAAAACCAGATTCAGAAACTGACTATACTCAAAGTAATGGTGAAAGATATTTGGGTATAAACATTGAAGAATTAATAAATCAAGAAACTCAAAATGTTTCAAAATGACTATATGGACTTAGTTTTTTGGACGAGTTCATACATACAGGGTTCATGCTACAAGAGAAAAAATATTTCAAATATGTCTCCCATCTCAAAAGTTATTCTTACTAGCTTTACCATAATTCAAAACAAAAGACAAGATTAATAATGTCAAGAAAATTTAATAAAGGAGATTCCATTTTAATCAACTTTATTAAAACTACTTTATGAAAAGTTGAAGCATTATTATCTTTCACCTGTTGGTCGGTTTTATTTCAAGATGTCATTTTTAAGACTACTGAAGATTTTTCAAATGATTTCAATAGAGATTTCAAATTCGGACTTCAAGTATAAATCAAGCTCAAGATTAAAGTTCTCCTCAAGAATTTTTTAACGAGAGAAAAAACTTCTTCAAGAAACTTAGAAATATTCCTTGTAGCTTCTAATTTTCTTTACGAAATTTGTATTCAAAATTTTGTTTCATTATTTCTTCAATAAAATATATATTTTCATCAAAAGTTTGTTTGATTTTATTTCTAAATTCTATTTAAAAATTCTTCATATACTTTGTAGATGGGGTATGCAATTGACTAAAATTAAAATTACCAATCACGATAACTCTGCCAATAAAATTTGATACGCCATTGAATTGCACAAACGTATTTGATATCCTGCCACATTCAGTAGTCTCTTAAACATTCGTTAAGTTTGTCAAGGACGGCTCCATTTAATCAGTGATATTTGGATACTTTGTTTAGACGAGCCTCAAAAACCCATTTTGTATAGTGTAAAGCCCTTTTAAAAAACACCATCAAAATTTTTAATTATATTATTGAATAACTTGGCTTGCATTGTATTCATCTAAGGCGTGAATAATCAGATCGGCATTTATTCACAATCTAAGCAAATAAACAACTAAATAGAAGAAATGACATTAAGATTTTTCGAAATCTATCCGGGCCTTTTCTTCTTTAAACCACCAATAGTAACGGAGATATCATTTCATAAACTTCTTCGACGATGTTGCCAAATCAGTCGTCAGCTAATACCCAAGCTCCTTTCTTGCTAAACTTTTGTTGACCATGGAAAATATGTCGATTCTTATCAATGGTGATCCATCTGGCTTTATCTCCTGCTCCTTCTTTTGCCTTGGCATCACAATTGTTTCAGTGTATTCGTTTTGTTGATTCAAGAAACTAGTATTTGTGTTTATTTTTTAATTACGCTCAATTTCTACTTTAGCAGAACATTGCATGCTACATTGATAATTAAAAGAAAAGAGAAAGTTCTCATCACATTTCCATCTAAATAAATTAGCTGTTCGAATTATTTTTTGACTTCAAGAAAGAATATTTCAAGTTTAACTTGGACTCAAAGGTGACCATTGCTTGGCCAATTTATTCTTTGAGAATGATCTTTATGTTCCACGTTGAACATTTATATTCAGACAAGAATCTTGAGATGAAATAATCTATTTACAATTTATTATGAAGTCCCACTAAAGATTAAAAAAGATACAAAAGAGCAAGCATGCTATATATAGACGCGATCTTGGAAAATTAATTTAGAAAAAATAATGTATACATGAACTTGAAGAATGAATTTAAATAAATATATTCCCAATATGTTGAGTTTTAATTTGTCATTTGGACCTACATATATAATTAATTCTGTATTAAAGGCTATTTTAAGGGTAAGTCCAATTAAAATGATCTAATAAATAATTAAAGTTGTTGGGTTTTGAACATCTAAATGAAGCGTGGGCCTAAATATGTGTAGAGATCGAATCCATTAGGATTGTATTTTCATGATGAGCTGAAATATAAATAAAGTTATGGTTTCCAATTCTGAGTGATTCTCATTCTTTGTATCATCTCATCAACATAAGAATACAAGAGAAAACATATTGAAAAGAAAGATCCAAAACCCATAATCAAGAATAGGAAATCAATAATCAAGTAGAATGAATTGAGACAATTAAGATTATAAAGCAAGAAACCAAAGTCGAGAACAAGAATTCAAGAATTAAAAGACGCAATATTCAATATTAAGATTAAGAAGTCAAATACGAAGAGATTGCAATTGATCACCATAATTCAAGATTCGAGCTCAAGATCAAATAATAAAGAATCATTCTCAATGAATCAAGGTATGTTCCATATTTGATAATTTTCTCGATGATTTGACATGGAGGACCTTGACAATAAAGTAATTAGATTTTCAAGTTCTTGAGATTTAAAGTTTTATAAAAAATCTAACAAGTGGTATGAGAGTCAATCAATGTTAAACCATTGAGATTAAAAGGAAGAATTTTACGGTTGAAACTCATACTTTGGATTAGTTTTGGGATATGAATCTCAATCCCTAAATTTTTAAACTTTGGATTTTAGAGTTGGGTGTTGTTTCTCAATAAAATCATGCGTGACAGCGCACGAGCGCTAGCTCCCCAGGGCGTCCCCTAGCTGTTGGCAGGGGCAGCAGGGCTATCTACACAGCGCCGCAGCGTTGCTCCCACACTGCATCGCCCCCTTCTTGTCCAATTTTTTCAATTCTTTTTTTGTTTTGCTAAAACAAAAGAAAGAAAATAAAAAAATCAAAAAAAGGAATGACAACCAAATTTCAAATCTTGGTATTTCAAGTTTATTTCGGATTGCTAATTTTTTAAAATAGATTAATTGAAACAACATATTACCAAAATAACCTCTTATCTAAATTAATTTATTTGGAATATTAAGAAGGTTGTGTATACGTAATTCATACGAAAATTCACCGGCCCAAAAGAATGTAAATATTTGGATGAATTACTAACATATCTATAGTAAATAAATATGTGACAATTATAAACTTTCTTTATGTGAACAATAAGTCGGTTCAAAATAGATTTATTGCGATAAGAATTGAATAACCCATTACTCTTATAGATAAAAGTTTCATTTATGAAAAACAAACGAGCTTTGACAAATGGGATCGTTCAAATTGCATGAGTCTTATGATCATAAAGCGTGAACTTATAATAACATTCAGGGATATTGTGTCCAATAAGGTAACTGCCAAAGAATTTCTTAAAGAAAATTCAAAAAATGCTTTGCGAAAAAGCGACAAGGCTGAAATTAGTACGCTTCTAGCGAACATGGTTTCACTAAAGTATGAAGGTAAATGAAGTATATGGAGTACATCATGGAGATGTCTCATCTTGTTTCAAAACTACAGGTATTAAAACTCGAGTTGTCAGATAATTAGTTGGTGCATTTAATTTTGATTTCTATTCTTGCACAATTTGGCTAATTTAATATCAGTTACGATTATCTTAGGGGGAAAGTGGACCCTAATGAGCTCATTTCATATTTTGTGTAAGAAGAAGAAAGGCTAATGTAAGAGAGAACTAAAAGTACTCATTTAATAAGTACATCTAAGGGCAAGTTAAAGAATAAGGAAGCCGCATCTGGTTCAGCTCAAAAGAAATAACAGAAGCCTGAAAAACATAAATCATCTGGAAGTTACATTTGTGAAAATTTGGGAAACATGTTGAGCAATTGTACTAAATACCACATTTAGCATGTAAAGAAAAGTACATTTTTCACTTTGGTTTGTTCTTAGGTTAATTTAGTTTTAATGCTTAGACATACTTGGTAGATAAATTTCAGTGCCATTATTCATATAAGTGTGTCTATGCGGGGTTGTCTGAATAGTCAAAAGTCAATCAATGCTGAAAGATACATCTATGTGGACGAAGACAAATCAGTTAAATTTGAGGTTATAAGGACTTTTTAGGTTGTTATTTGGATTTGAAAAAGATATATGTGGTACTGCCTTTTAGACGGAATTTGATTTTTATTTCTATATTGGACATGTTTGATTACTCTTATTCATTTGGAAATAGTAAGTTTAGATTATTTCTTAATTCAAATATTGTAGGTACTGATTCTTTATCTGGTTATGATAACATATAATTGCTTAGTACGGTTGCATTTTATAAAGAAACATTGCATGTGAATTCACGTGGTATTGAACATAAATTAACCGATGAGAATTCCGCATCATTATAGAATAAGAGACTGGGCCACTTTTCTTAAAAGAGAATGGAAAAGCTTGTGTCAGAATTAATTCTTGATCCCCTTGATTTTTCTGACAAAAATATTTATGATAATTGCATTAAGGAAAACAAGTAAATATAAGGAGATTATGTGTCAGTAGAATTTTGGACGTCTTAGAACTAATTCATACAGATATATTTGTGTTATTCCCTTCAAATTTTTGAAATGATCAACAGTCATTTATTATGTTCATAGACAATTTTTTCTCATTATGGCTACCGTATCTCATTCATGAGAAATCCCAATTATTGGACATGTTCAAGGTTTACAGTGCCGAGGTTGAAAATCAACTCAGAAAAAGAATAAAACACATCAGATCTGGTCGTGGTTGTGAATACTATGGCAGACATGACGAGTCACGAGAACAATATTCAGTACCTTTTGCTAAATTTCTATAGGAATTTGGAATTATCCCACAGTACACCATGCTAGATCCTAGGATGAATGATGTCACTAAGAGACGAAACAGAATATTTAAAGACGCTCTAAGAAGTATGATTAGTCATTTCACCTTATCAGAATCTCTAGGATGAAGCACTAAACATTGCAGCTTAAATTTTGAATAAAGTTTCAAGTAAAACAACTATTGAGGGGTTACAAATTTTTAAGATCACATTATCAAGTCAAATTTCGAAATCCAAAATGTTCAATAATTTGAGGATGTGGAGTTTACCGAGGATGAATGAATAAGGTTTTAAGATTAAAGATTTTATCTTTGAGGGATAATATGTATATATCCCTTCTGTTACAATTGACAATGTTCAGGATTAGGGATAAATTCTTGCTCCAAATTTTTTTCAAGAAATTTTTTTTGAATCAAATGCCCTACATACAATCAAGAGATTGATCCAGAAAACACAAACTCAACAACTTCAAAAACAAATGCCTTAAGGAATCCACTAGAGAAAGGAAAAAGATAATTCTAGATGACTTTATAGTCTTTCTCCAAAAATTTGAGAATTGCATTGGGTCGATGGAAGAATAATCAATAAACTTTCATTAAGCCATACATAGGAATAATTTTTAAGAGTAGATTGATGCCTGAATAAAGAGATAAAATCCATGAAAGATAATGATGTTTGGGAACCCATCACATTGCCTGATGGTGCGAATCCCATTGGTTGTAAATAGATATTTAAAATCAAGAAGAATTTGAAGAGTGATGTCGAGAGATATAAAGTCTTCTTATTGTTAATAGTTTTACTCAAAAGGAAGGCACTAACTTTAAATAGTACTTCTCTCCAGTTTCTACGAAAAACTCTTTTAGGACTATTATTGCACTTGTTATACCTTTTTATCTCGAGCTATGTCAAAGGGTTTAAAATTAAAGAAATCGATTATGGGCTCAAGCAGGCTTCTTGTCAACGGCATCACAAATTTCATCAAATAATTATCTCGTTTGATTTTGAGATGAATGCAGTTGATGGTTGTATATATCACAAGTTCATTGGAAGAAAGCATATTTTTCTGTAATTTGTAAGTCGATGACATATTGCTTACCTGCAATAATATATGCTTATTGCATGAAACCAAGAGATTTAGTCATGGAATTTTGAATGAAAAATGTTGGTCACACCTTTTTTGTGTTAGGGATGCAGATATACTGTGATCATTCTCAGGGTGGTTTTAGATTAGCATAAAAGAGCCAAATCGATAAAGTATTCTTAAAAGATTTAGGATGTAGGATTATAAACCAGGATATACCCATGTTGTTAAAGGATACAAGTTTAGTCTCAATCAATGCCCTGAAGATAAATATAAAAAAAGAAAAAAAAAAGAAAATGCAGAAAATTCTCTATGCTCTAGAAGTTTGGAGTTTAATGTATATTAGGTTTGCACATATCCAGATACAACATTCATTGTTGGAATGTTAGGTAGATATTTAAGTAACTTGAGATGGATCTTTTGAAAGCGGTCAATAGGTTATTCTGTATTTATGAAGAACTAAGGATTACATAATCACATACAAAAAAATTAGACCAATTGGAGATCATTGGATATTCTGATTTTGATAATGGAATATGAGTCCTGAATTTTGTCACTAGGCTGCACATTTTGGATAAAATTGAAAGACCAGTTAATTTATTTTGTAACAATAGAGTCTCTTATTCCAATAGGACCAGTTAAGTTTCTAGTTGTTAAGGAAAGAATTTAGAGTGGTCAGGCTTCTATATAGTATATTAGGAAAAATTCCATGATTGCGGATCTACTTACTAGAGAACTGACACCTAAGGTCTTTCATGAGCATACTCTCATATGGGTTGTTACATTTTTTGATAATGTGACAGTTTAGTAGGAGTTCGTATTTGGTTGTTGTATGATTTAGACATATATTATGCTTATAGATATTCAAGTTATTTTCAGAAATAAAGTACTTAGTTCAGTTTCACTCTGATTAAAGTTTTAGTTCGATCTATTAAAGAATAAGGTATGACTAGCTAAAAATAGTCATGTTTGGATTACACTACGTGTAATTTTTATGCTATATATCCATACTTAATCTATGTCATTTGATTGTGTTGATATAAATGATTATTGATTGATTTAGTTATCATACTTGTAACGAAGACCGCTTTGATCCTATATTGGCATAATTAATGGTTGAGATTGTTTGGAGATACTTTTGATTGTGATAACAAAAGTTTTGACGTTATAAGGTTATGCACTTTTATAAGGTAACATATGTGGTTCAACTGAGAGATTGATATGTTTTAATTTGTTATGTGGGTATACATACGTAATTAAGTGTGTATTAAATGTTATCTTAAAGTTATGCTCAATTAAAGTGATCAAACAGAGAATTAAAATTTTTGGACTTTGGATATCCAAGCTATTGTGTTATATTTTCATGATGGACCGAAATATACACGGAAATATGAATAAGGTTATGGTCACCAATTCATAAGTAATTCCCATTCTATGTGTTATTCCAACAAAATAAAAGAAAATATATTAAAGAGGAAGATCCAAAACCGACGATTAAGAATAGAAAATCAACAATCAAGAAGAAAGAATTGAGACAATCAAGATTTTAGAGTAAGAAGCCAAAGTCAAAAATAAAAATTCAATAATCAAAAGAAATAATATTTAAAATTAACGATTAAGAAGCCAAACAAGAAGAGATTGTAGTTGATCTCCATGATTCAAGATTCGGAATCAAGATCTAATAATAAAGAATCATTCCCAGTGAATCAAGGTATGTTCCGCATTTAATAATTCTCTTGGTGATTCAACATGGAGGATCTTAACAATAAAGTAATTAGCTTTTCAAATTCTTGAGATCTAAATTTTAAAAAAAATATAGCACAATAGTTTGGAGGATTAATTTAGACCATATGTGAATGTATTAATCTCGAAACTTAATAAATATACATGAAATTGAAGAATGAATTTAATCATTAATTTTTTATCTCTAAAATGAACAAGTGTTTATTAAGTATTAAAATAAAGAATGGAATTAAACTCTATGTTAATTTACTAATCTTGAAAATAAAGAAGTGCATATTAACTCGAGAATTGATTGAATAATCTAGAAAATTGCACTTGATGAATTAATCTACACCTAAGTTAATTGAACGAGACAAAAGGGAAATATTGCAATAATTTAACTATAACCAAGTATAGTTGTTCAAAAATTGATTCTCAAATTAATATACTAGTCGTAAGCACGTGCATTGTATATCTTATGTATCAAATGAATGATATGTGTAATATTTTTGAAATATTAATATTGGTTTTGAAAGTAGTAGTTGAAGTAATTGATATTTTTAAAGAAAAAATTAAAATTGCTAAAAATAATATACATGAATAAAACTTTTCATGAAAAGTATGTAACGTGGAAAAGTTGAATGAATTGAGATATAATAATTTGATTACAATAACACTTCTTGGTACACAATATTTTTTGTCAATGTCACACATCTTTTCTTCTTTCTATTTTATGCTTTTATCAAAACTCTTGTTGTTTGCATTGAAATTTCACGAGAAAGTGTTGCCCATGACAAAATACATGCACATGAATGTATATTCTAACAATAATTTTGTTTGTCTCTTAACCTTGTTAATGGTCCTTGTAAATCATAGATGTATTGTAAATTATTTTCTCTTGAATTTAAATGGATATCCTTCATCATTTGCTGAAGTTAA
>CAIGRK010212315.1:0-11747 GCA_903798315.1 Fraxinus greggii
AGTAAAGAAAGCAGTAAACAACATCAGAATTGTTCACGGAGAAACACAACACGGAAAAATCTCCGGACACTTTGCCAGTCAAAAATTCACTATAAACTATTGATAAAACTTTAGGGATGACAAGAAAAAAAACTATTATACCTAATACTCGGACCCTGAATGGGTGGAGATTCTCGCCTAATTGGGTACGCGAGACGGGGACAGGATGGGGTTCATTATTCTGAAATGAAGGAGGGACAGGTACATAGAACCCTAATTACCGAAATAGGAACATTACTAGAAAGAATAACTTCTACCAAAAAAGGGTTCATAACTGCTATTCAAACAGTTTATGTACCTACAAATGATTTGAACGACCTTGCTCTTGTTTACGACATTTGCACATTTACATGGTACTAGCATACTATCAAGATGATCTATTCATTAGTAGATCCTTTAGATTCAGTCCTATCCCGTTTAAAGTTCATTTCAAAATACAAGATTTTTATCACACAAAAAGAAAAGAATTATCATCATTTCTAAAAGAAACATGGAAAAAACATGGATTTTTCTAGAATTAAAAAAAATGATTTTCAAAATTATAAATACTAAGAAAATAAAATAAAAAAACAAATGAGGCTTCCCCTTAATGGTGCCTGTTGGGACGGGAATGACTGCTTCTACCTTAACCGGCCCTATTGACATCCCTAAGTCTCGGAATCTTTCTTGTTCCGTCATTTCATCTCCATTAATTAGTGTCTCAACATTGCCTTCTTATTCAACTTGGGTCTCACAATCAAATTCCATCATTTCAATATCATTGCCATTTTTGCCCTCAACATTAGATTCATTTGTACTTCCAAAGCCTATTTGTCGGACCCTCTATATCCTTTTGATGTCCATGAATGAATGAACTCCACATGTTATTTGTTATCACATGAAGCATCAAACTGAGGCATGTAGCAATCTTCGACAGAAGTTGCCCCCCTAATTGTCTCAGTATGTGTTTTCATCACAGTAGGGGCTTCATCATTATTGACATTTTGACTCTAAGTATGTTCATTACCTACACCTTCTACTATATTGGCTTCTCTGGAGTTTGAGGGACCTCAAGTTCTACCATTTCTACAAACCAGACACTGTTTTTCTTCCTTTTGTGACTTGAATACTACTCTAATTACTTCATTTTTCTCATGTGCTTCATCTTCCCATTCGAAGATGTACTATCCAACTATGAAAGATCTAATTTAGGTAACCGTTGACTCATTTTTTGTAGGGATGACGTGGCCAATAGCTCACAATTTATTTCACGTCTATATAGCCTCTTTCTGCACACTTGGAGAAATTGTTAGAGCATGTGGCCTTCTTCAATGGCAGGAGAGATGGCCACGAGCAATCTAATGATCAAGTAAGTCTATTTGTGAGTAAGAATTTAGGTGTAGATGTGCTAAAGACATGAGCCACAATAAAGGGGAGTCGAATCCCAGAGTATGTAAATAGAGAGAATAATGTGATAGCAATGTTATAGTTGAGTGTATAAAATTGCATTATCTTCAAATAATACTAAGTGTGGGCTTTTATAGTAGAACACGTGAAGTACTAACCATTGGATTAAGAGACGTGGTCTCATCTTGATAGCCGAGGTATTTTCTCCAAACATCAATTCGTCAATCATAAGCTGATTGGCATTTAATTTTTTTTGAAAAACCCTGAAGTTTAGGTCTGACCTGTGAAAAGTAGACTAGCAATTTGACCTTTTAGAATCCTGCTGCAATGTCACATCAATCCATCGTAGGAAGATTGTGTACAAAAATATATCTTGGAAGACGTGAGGTGAGAGATGTTTTCCATCAATGAATAGCTAATTACCTCAAATTTCTTCCCTACAAAATGCATAACACCTCGCCTAGGCCATAAAAGGGTTGGCATCTTCATGACACCTCGATGAAAGTGGGTAGTACCTCGGCTACCTTATATATGGCATTACCTCAGTCAATAGGATGGTGATGTGGAGTGCAACATTGGTTGGCTTGCTAGTTGGCTACCATGTAGTGGTGATTTGGAGCCTTGTTATAGGAGACATAAAAGTCCCCGGAGTCCATATATGGATATTCATATAATGTGTGAACTTTTCAGTGTAGGGTTGAGTAAATAGTAGAGTTGGGAATGATTCCTTATCGAGGTGATGCATTGGCATAGAGCATTTTACCTTTCTTTGGCAAGGTGATTGCTTATATAGTTGTATATTTAATACAACACAACTTCCCCAAGTTCACGAATGAATATTTATATAATGTGTGGATTTAATACGTGGAGGTAATACTTTAATACTTTATGTGGTAGCTATGAAAGTGATGAGTTTGTAGAGACGAGGTCCTTGCATGAAAACAAGGCTTCGAAAGATAGTCAGCTTGATGAAAACTTTGATTCAAAGGCAAGATCCCTGCTTGATGACAAGATTATGACAAATAATAGCTTTGATGCAAAGTCAGGGTCCTTGCTTAAGGATGAGGATCTGAAATATAGTAGCTTTGATGAAAGCTTGTGAAGCAAAGACGATATGGGCATTTAAGTTGAGCAGACATCTATCCATGAGATCATGAGGTTGGCTTTATAGGTTTCGAGGTGGATCCTTTTGGGATACTTCATATCTCTCCTACCGAGGTGATGGAAAGAATTCCTTTGATGGTGGATGGTCCATCAATGCAAATGGCTTCCTGCATGGTGGATAGTTCATCCATGCAAGAGATAATGGGGTCTTCCATTTGGGATACTTCACATCTCTCATACTGAGATGACAAAAAGACTTCCTTCATGTGGATGGCTTATCCACGCCTAAGGCTTCTTACATGATGGATTATTCATTCGTGCAGGGTATTACAAGGCGTTCCTCGTAGGTTTTGAGGTAGCTCTCTTTAGGGTTCTTCTTACCATTTCAAAACAGTTTGACTTCCTTGCATGGCAAATGGTTCATCCATGTTGGGACTTCTTCCATAGTGGATGATTCATCCATGTAGGGCGTCATTTTTGTAGATATCAAGGTAGGCCCCGTTTAGGATTCTTTTCACCTATACTTTCAAAGCAGTTAAACTTCCTTGTATAGTGGATGGTTCATCCATGCGAATGACTTCTTCTATGGTGGATGATTCATCCATGGAAGGTTTCATCTTCATAGATTTCGAGGTATGCCACCCTTTGGGGTGCTTTTCACCTCTCTTATCAAAGTGGTTTGACGTTTTTGTATGATGGACGGTTCATCCATGTCAGGGGCTTCTTCCATAGTGGATGGTTCATCCATATAAGGTTTTATCTTCGTAAATATCAAGGTAGGCCCCTTTTGGGATGTTTCATACCTCTCATTTCAAATTGGTAGGACTTCCTTGCATGACCGAATGGTTCATCCATTCCAAGGGCTTCTTCCATAGTGGATGATTCATCAGTTGAAGACTTCGTCTTCTTAGGTATTGAGTTGAGCCCATTTTGGGGTGCTTCTCACCTCTCTTTTTGAATTGGTATGACTTTCTTATATGGTGAATGTTTCATCCATGCCTAGAACTTCTTCCATATTGGATGGTTCATCTATGGAAGACTTCATCTTCGCTGGTCTCGAGATGGGCCTTTTTGGGGTACTTCTTACCTCTCTGTTTGAAATGGATTGATTTTCTTTATAAGTGAATGGTTCATTCATGCCGAAAGATTATTCCATGGTGATGTTTCATTTATGGAAGGTTTCATCTTCAAAGCGGATATACTTCCTTGCATAGTGGATAATTCATCTATACTAAGGGCTTCTTCTATGGTGGGTGAGATATGTTTGAGACTTCATCTTTGTAGATATCGAGGTGATTTGGATGATTCTCACCTCTACTTTCGAAGTGGAACAACTTCTTTGCATGGTGGATGGTTTATCTATTACCAAGGACTTCTTCTACAGTGGATAGTTCATCCATAGAAGGTTTCGTCTATATAGGTATCAATGTGGACCTCATTTGGGGTGTTTCTTACCTTTCCTTTCGAATAAAATTGACTTTCTTGCATGGGGACGACTCATCCACACCAAAGGCTTGAGGCCTTGCATAGCTGAGGCGCTGATGCATAGGTAATGATGAGGTCTTTCATGGAAAAAATGTCGATGCATAGTCTAGGATGAGGCACTGCAGGGCGGAAGCACTGATACATAGGCAAGGATTAGGCCTTGCATGGCTGAGATGTTGATGCATGGGCTAGCATAAGGTCTTGCATGGCGGAGACGCTGAGGCATACGTCCTATAAAGCCTTGTATGGCAGAGATGCTGATGCATAGGTACAGATAAAACCTTGCATGGTGGAGACGCTAATTTATAGGCAAGGATGAGGCCATGCATGACTGAGGTACTAATGCATAGGCTAGGATGTGACCTTGTATGGTGGAAGCGCTGATACATTGGTAAAGATGAGGCCTTAGATGGCCGAAGAGCTTATACATAAGCTAGGATGAGGCCTTGCATGGCAAAAACGTTGATGCATAAATAAGTATGAAGCCTTGCATAGCTTAGGTGCTAATGTTCAGGCTAGGATAAGTCCTGCATGGCAAAAGCATAGATGCATAGGCAATGATAAGGCCTTACATTACGAAGGCATTGATGCATAGGCAAGGATAAGGCCTTTCATGGCAGATGAGTTGATGTATATGCAATGATGAGGTCTTGCAAGGTTGAGAAATTGATGCATAGAGATCTTGCAGGCTGAGTTGCTGATGCATAGGCAAGAATGAGGCCTTGCATGGCGGAAGTATTAATGCAAAGGCAAAGAGTAGGCCTCTACACTTGGAAAAATCATAGTTGTGGTTCTGGAGTCTCATGCTCCAGTGATGAAACTTCTGAAAGTAGATGAAATAATTATGTATAGGAAAAGTCCCATATTTTCGTGACAAGGCCTCATAATTCATCAAGTATGGTCCATTGTTCAGGGGTCCTCCCTCTATTATAAGTTAGGTAAATTGGTGTAAAAGGTGCAAAACTTGGAAAAGAGTGATCTTGGGATGAATCAAGGAGAAGTTGATGTTGATTATGTGAAACTCGACGATTAGAAGCTAAATTGAAAGAAAGGAGTGAATAACGATGAAAAATGGCAAAATCCAAAGTTCGAGTGTTCTTTTTTTTTTTTTAGAAACTTTTAATAGTTGATTCGGACCATAAAACAATAATTGAAGATTGCTAGGAGTTAATCGGATGCAATTAGATGTCAAAAATAAGTGAAGTATGATTAAATATTTTCACAAATCAATTTTCACGTGCACAAGTATGTTTCAAATTTTTATCTGGAGTTTGAGAACCATTTTTGACATATTAAATATTTGAATTGGAAAATGATATTTGAAGTAAAGTTGTAGCCCTTTGAGTTATATTTTCAAAGTATTTTGAATCGTCTCAATCCAATATCGAAAGAAAAAGTTATGATAAAAATATTGAATGATGTGCAGTGTTGATTTTCTACCTGAAAGGCGGTGCTGGTTGTTGAATTTTCACAGCAACACGCGCCACAGTCGGGGCCCTGCTGGGCGAGAAGAAGAATTTTGAATTTTTTGGTTTCTTTTTATTGTCAATCTGACTCCAACTTCTTTTAGGTCTTCAACATGATATAAATATCAATTAAGAGGACGCTTATAAACTACAATTCAACAGGGCAAGAGACAATAAATCAGCAAGAAATCAAGAAGAACATCAAGAAAAGGATCGATCCAACTACCAAAAATTGTTTTATCATTCTTCTTCTCTACATGTTTTTTTGTTTTGAAATTGATTATATCTCTTTCTATAGTAACTAAATTTCTAATTTAGGGTTTGATGTAACCAAAACTTGATATTATGTTTTGACATTATTATAGTTATTTCTTCGAGATTTTCTAATTATATTTATTTGTGTTGTCTACACTTCATGCTTTCAATTAATTTGCCACTAATTGAAAGTGGCCACTATTTTCTTAGGAGTGATCTTAAAATAACACAAACTAAATTTTTTAGGTTTCGAAAGAAAGTAAAATTTCTTTGAAACTTGTTTCATTTAAGAACCAGGAATTTGATAATTTCTTGATTTTAATTTGGAATAAAGATATTAGAATTGAATTCTAGGATTAGTTTTTATTTGATGATCGAGAGAGGGAGTAGAATTGTATTAGAGTTCTTACTTATAAACTTGAGAAAATTGATTATAGATAATTAGATAATTAAGAAATGTAGTTGATAGTTAGATAAAATCACATCCCCAGGCTTTCTCATCTTGATTAATTCTTCTAAATTGTATTGAAATTGTTGAATTCGTCATCACATTCATCATAGATTTAGTTAAGAACATCGATTCCAAAAATTGATCATCTAGATAAAATAAAGGCTACATAATTATAGTAGTTGGTATAAATTGAATTTCAATCCCTATGGGTTTAACATCCATACTTGATTTTTATATTACAAAATTTGACACTGTACATTGCGATATATTTACATTATAATAACACAAGTAACAAGTTTTTGGCGTTGTTGTTGGAGATTGTTTTATTTGATTTTTACTAATATTATTACCAAGTAGCTTTTGTTTTAATTTAGATTTCTGTATTTTTAAATAGTTTGCTTGATTATTGTTTCAGGTTTATGGGATGATCGAGGAATCACAAACTACTATCATGGATAACACGAATGCACTTTCCCTTTTCTAAGAGGTTTACAAAGAAAAGAACGTGAAACAATGGCAAAACAAGAGACATGGGCAGTTAATCAACAACGGGCTATAAGGGATTATGTCAGACCAGTTGTCAATGAAAACTGTTTCGGTATTGCATGCCAGGTAATGGATGTAAAAATTTTGAACTGAAGACAGGATTAATACGCACGGTTCAACAAAATTAGTTTAGGGGATCTCCACAACCTTATCCTAATGCTCATATGGCTTCTTTTCTGAAAATATGTGATACTATGAAGATGAATGGCGTCACTGAAGAGGTAATCAAACTCCATCTATTCTCCTTCTCCTTGAGAGATAAAGCTAAAACATGGTTCCAATCATTGTCATATGGATCCATCACTACTTGGGAGGGGTTGGCTCGGAAATTTCTTACTAAATTCTTTCCCCATCCAAGTCAACTCAATTGCAAAGTGAGGTTGGCCAGTTCAAATAAGTAGACTTCGAACCATTCTATGAGGCGTGTGAGAGATTCAAAGAATTACTGGGAAGATTCCCTCAACATGGTTATAAAAGTTGGATGAAGATTGAGATAATCTACAATCGGTTGAAAGGTCAGACACAAACCATAGTTGATGCTGTAGCGGGAGGTATTTTGATGTCCAAGACTGTAGATGTTGCCTACTCCTTGGTGGATAAAATAGCCACCAATAATTATCAACGGCCAAGGAGCATTCTAGTGCTAAAAAATTTGTTAGTTTTCATGAGGGGGATCCTATTGCAACTCTTGCACCTTAAATGCCATCACTCACAAATCAAATAGCTGCATTAACTTTACAGATGACTTAATAGAAAGCAGTATCTATTATGGCTGCTTCCACATCACATCATGAGTCTGAGATGGAGAGTGAGAAATTCCAGTATGTGAACAATAGAAATTTCAATCAAAGAGGAAACTACTCAGCAAACCACTACCATCCAGGGCTGCAAAATCATGTGAATGTCTCTTATGTTAACAATGGGAATGTGCTGCAATCTCTTCCTGGGGGGTTCAATAATCAGACTTCCGAAGGAATGCAATAATTGGAGGATATCTTGGGAGCCTTTATTTCAGAGACAAGTGGCGAAGTTTAACAAGGATGAGTCACGACTAGACAACATTGAGACTCATATGACCAACATGGGGGCTACAGTAAAAAATCTTGAGGTATAGATTAGTTAGCTAGCAACTGAAATAAGTTCCCAATAGAAAGTAAAGTTTCCCAGTGACATGGAGGTAAACCCAATGGAGAATTGCAACGCCATTAAATTGAGAGTGGTAAAGAGATCGGAGAGAGTAAACCTAAAGAGGCTTTGGTTCCTACACCTATTTTGAATAACGTTGAAGAAAAGCTACTTGAAGAATAGAGAATTGATGCAGAGGCAACAAAGAAAGCTCGTAAGCCTAACTCAATTTCATTCCCAGACAATCCACCAGTCTTAAAGCCAAACACCAGTCTTAAAGCCAAACTTCCATATCCACAAAGACTCTTGAAGAAGAAATTTGATGAACAGTTTACAAAATTCTAAAAAGTCTTCAAAAAATCCATATCAACATTCCTTTCGTAGATGCTTTGGCACAAGTGCCAAATTTTGCCAAATTCTTAACGATGTCAAAGAAGAGGAAGCTGAGGAGTTTGAGACAGTAAATTTGACAAAGGAATGCAATGCAATTCCCAAAAAGAAGCTCCCTCAAAAATTGAAAGATCCAGGTAGCCTCATTATTCCTTGCACAATCGGTGGTTTTTCTTTAATAAGGCATTGCGCGACCTTGGAGCTAGCATCAATTTGATGGCCTTATCTATATTCAAGAAGTTAGGTCTTAGAGAAGTGAAACCAACCACCATCACTTTGCAAATAGCTGATAGATCGATCACATTCCCTAGAGGTATCATTTAAGATGTATTAGTGAAGGTAGACAAGCTCATTTTATGGTTTTAGACATGGTAGAATATCAAGAATTACCATTAATTTTTGGCAACCCAGAGAGCTTTGTTTGATGTACGAGGAGGGAAATTGACATTGCGGGCTAATGAAAAAGCAAGTCAGGTTCAACATCTATCAAGCCAAGAAATCCTTAAAAAAGATCGATACTTGCTATATGGTCCAATCATTTGATGCAGGAGTGGAAACCAAATGCAAAAGATAATTGTTCTATGATATTTTAAAGCAATACATTGCAATCAGTTATTCAAGAAGTGATACATCTGCTATTGGAAGCTACACAGTGAGCAATGAAGTGGTCGACTTTTTCTTAGCTCATTAATCTTACCCACATGAAGGAAATAAAAACTACGTAGAAGAGCCTTTGAAACCTCCCAACATTGTTAAATCAAAAGAGATCTTGAGGGTTGTACCAGAGTTGAAGCCCCCTCTTAACCCTCACGACAATGTTCTATTGAAGAAAAATCTAAAGCCAAGGAAAAAATTGGAAACGTGAAGGAAGTGCCTCTTGAAGATCCAAAATAAGGCATTTCGACAGTGTCAAGCTAATGACATTAACGAAATACTTATTGGGAGGCAACTCAAACTTTCTATCTCTCTATCTTCTCTATTTAGATTTTGGTTTATTAATGAATTTGTTTTTCTTATAGGTTAAATCTTAAGCTGGGAAGCGAAGCTAGAATCAACATTCAACATCCATAAATCGACCATCGCATAACCATGATATCGATAGCAATGAAGACGACCAATATTTTCACTCAGGGAAGTTCTCCTCATTTTTCTTTAATTTCACATTAGGGACAATGTTTATTTTAAATTTGGCGGGTAAAATATTAATTGTTTAATTGTTTAGTTGTTTTTATTTTGTGTAATTTTTTTATTTTGTGTGAGTTAAAAAAGATTGCATACTTGTGTGAGTTAGATAGCATTATTGGTCATGATGTATATAATTGAGAACATTAGTTTATGAGTTGTAATGGAGTTATGTGTTTTAGCTAAATTTTTTGCTTATTCATGTGAAACGTGAAAATAAATATGTACGTGAATTGATTGTAGTGTTGTACATGAATACGTTGATTCATACTTATAAGTTGAAATAGAGAACTTATATGCTCGATCCCATAACCTATTATTCACTACACCTTTAATCTTATATAGCATAATTTGGAGTGTTCGAGCCGGTAAACGAAATGGTTTAGACTTGTGGTGATTCCATGCATGTTGAAAAAAATATTGGTGTGAAGTGTGTTTAACTATCAAGTTAAACTAGGCGATGACTGTATGCTAGGAATTTAGCCCCTTTTATCTTTAATTTTCTTGTAAAGAAACAGAGCATTGCACTTGTTGATTATAAGCCTCATGCTAGCACCTTTTTTATTCGAGTTAGTAAGTCTGTTGGAGTATCTTGAAACCTGATACCCTTTAGCATTTAAAGTTGGAGAGTTATCGACTAAAAACTTGTTACATGGGTTAAGAAGAGAAAAAAGGGTAAGGTTGATCTTGAGCTAAAAATATCAAAATAAGTAAGTAATTCAATTGTAAAATAAACATGGGAACTTAGATAAGTAGTGGGTGGTTTGAATGACCTGACGTAAGCTTGATTGACGGAGCACTCATAAATTGGGAGAACTATCACATGCATTAATTGTTGACATTGCTAGGTAGACTAAATCAAATTTGAGTGGTATAGGAAATTGGTATTGGAAATAAAATTTAGAATGCACCCTTGGAAATAGAATAAAAAGAAAACAAATTTAAGGGTGTGTGAATCCCACGAGCAAAAAAATGATATATTTGACTTTTGAGGGCAGGAATTGGATCAACTTGTGAATGTATAATGTTGCACTTAATTCGTCACGCGCACTCCCTTTTTGTATTGATAGGTGAGAATTTATCTTTTGTATTTTAGTTTTGAAATTGTTCATGAATTTGATATCATATTTTAAATCCTGAGTCATAAAGACAAATTATCTAACTAAACTTGTTCTATGTAAGTTCGTTTGTTAGTTTTGTTTGAGATCATTAATCCAGTTTTTGTTCTTTGTGTTTGCTCAAGGACTAGTAAAGTACTAAGTTTGGGGTTTTTGATGAGTATGTTTCACCCATTATATTAATGCTACTTAATCTTGATATTTCGTTTGATTCTTAGAGTTTTAGAACGTTTTGATTTGTGTTTTCATATTATGTTATAGGTTATGTGAATCGGTGTAAACAGTGCAAAACTTAGAGAAAAGAGTGATCTTAGTATGAATCAAGGAGAAGTTGGTATTGATTAGGTGAAACTCGATGATTGGAAGCTAAATTGAAATAAAAAAGTGAATAGTGATGAAAATTGTGAAATCCAAATTTAGAGTGCTCAATTGCAACTTTTTAATTAGTTTGTTCGTACCACAAAACGATAATTGAAGATTGCTAGGAGTTAATTGAATGCAATTAGAAGTCAAAAAATGAGTGAAATGTGATCAAAATATTTTCACATGCACAAGTATGTTCCAAATTTTTATCCGGAGATTGAGAACCATTTTTGACATAGTAAATGTTCAAGTTGAAAAATTGTATCTGAATTAAAGTTGTATCCCACTGAGTTATCTTTTCAACTCGCTTTGAATCACCTTAATCGAATATCGAGAGAAAAATTATGATGAAAATACTGAAAGATGTGCAATGCAAATTTTCTACCTGAAAGTCCCACTTTAGTGTCGCTAGGCAAAAGGAAGAGTTTCGAATTTTTTGGTCTCTTTTTAATGTCAATCCAACTCCAACTTCTCTTGAGACTTCGAAATGATATAAATACCAATTAAGAGAACACTTACAAACTACAATTCAACAAGGCAAGTGGCAATAAATTATCAAGAAAGCAAGAAGAACATCAAAAAGATTATCAATCCAACCACCAAAAATAGTTTATCTTTCTTCTTCTCTATATGTTTTATATTATGAAATTGACTAAATATCTTTATATAGTCATGAACTAAACTTCTAATCTGGGGTTTGATATAATGATGCGAACCACGTTGCAACGATGACTAGGAAACCCACAACTAGATTGATACAGAACCCAAGAATACCAATTAAAATCGGTTTTGGATTTGAACCTAACAAGGTGAATCAAAAAACCCAACGATAACGAC
>CAIGRK010212387.1:0-10755 GCA_903798315.1 Fraxinus greggii
CAATTTTAACGTGTAGGGTTAGAGTTAGGTTACTGAGTTAAAGGTTTACTAGTAATGTTAATTGGGCCAGATTTTTGGGGAAGTCCAATTGTCAAAATTGCCCATTTAATTTTGGGAACAAATAATGGAATGCCCAATTAGTTTTTTTAACAGGTAATCGGTTCGAGACCGGGCACCGTCGCTAAATATCATACCCATTCCACCCCGAACCAGGACATTAAAATCAAAACCATAACCACCCTATTGCACCACTAGTTCGATTTTTTTACCCCATTTGGGTCGGTTAATCGCGATTTTCGACTTTAACAATTCGAATTGCTATCCCTAATTTTAAACTCTTAATGAAGTTCAGTACTAAGTACAAATATCTTTAATAATAATAAAGATACTGGAAGAACTTCACCTCAATAAACTTCGAGGTAGTGCCACCTCAATAGAGAGTTAGAGTTTCTCCTTAAAAGTTTATTGAAAAGGATGAGCGCAAGACCATAATAATACTAAGCGAGTTTGAGAAACTTGAGAACACGTGATACTGTTGTGTGTGTTCTAACTGGTATTGTCATTTGGAATAACTGGCTCAAAGGTTCATGTCTTTGATTCCGACTTTACTATGTTTGAATTACATTATGGTTAGATTCAAATCGAAAGATATCTAATTCTTATGCGTGCGTTTCATATACTGTGAATATGATATTTTACTTAATTTTGAACAAGTGGAAGATTGTTGTATTGTTGTTCAACATTGATAAAAATCGAGTGTGGAATGAAAAGTTCAACAAAAGGCTGAAAGAGTGAACCATGTGACCACATTGCTCACTGAACCATGTGTCGTATGGACATATACTGGGACTTGATGCTCCGGTATGGTTTCTACTATGCGGTCTCATAGGTTTGGCCTATACGACCGCATTATCAAATTTTTGGCCATTTATTACCGTTTTCTAGTCATTGTGGTTTTGAATTTGGTGGCTTTTCATTAATTTTTAGCACCATTTCATATCAGACTTCTAAGAGATATAAATAGGTGGTCCTAGTTCATTATTAAATTATAAATCATTCCCAACCCATTGAAATCAATTCTTTTCTTCTCCATATTCAATTTTCCCTCTTGTGTTTTCAAGTTTGTTTCAAATTTCCTTTTTGTCATTCTCTGCTTGCCATGTCTATATGGTATTATCCTACCTTATTGTCCTTAATTAAACGGTCAATATATAGGTAATAATATTAAAGAAATTTCATTCAATTCGATCAAAATTTGATAGAATTTTTTAGAAGCCCCACCGTATATAGGTTTAATTGCTCTTAGCCCTTTTTTAGTCCTTATTTTCTAAAACTTATTTTGAATTATACATTTCAAAGAATCCACAAATTTTATCGACTTTTCCATTAGACATTTTGTATAATTTACAACTTTTTCTCAAAACCTACTAAAATTCTGATTTTTAACTAAATCAAACAGGTGTTGAGGAGTATACTTTTGCATGTGGTATCTTGAAATATAAAATGAAGATTATAATGAAGTCCTTATATCAAAATGTAAAAAAATGATATTGTTAATTATAAAACTTTTACGACGTGACGCAGCAATAATTTGGCTTGTGACATCGTAATTGTGTTGAAGGCGGTTACTGTATGCCTGTCAATTAAATATATATATTTTTTATCAATTTAAGATATTACATGACAGGTAATGAGATTTGAAACTAATAAAGAAGTTCAGTAATTAATTCATATAAATTAAAATTTATGACCCATTTGAGATTTTCCTAAAGTTTCAGTGGAAATGAATTTTACCCTTGTGATGTAACAAAGGGGAGTGATAGTTTTTTTTATGGGACTATGGACAAATGGAGATAAAGCATCCACGTCTACCTCGTAACCACCCTTGCCGACAGAACCTTAAAAGGCACCAACTTCTTGTACTTTCCTTAACTTGTGCAAATTATGTCACACCACTTTAATCATTACCAAAAAAAAAGAGTAATTAAGGTGACTTGGCAACCAACTTCAATAAATTAGAAAATCGATTGCTTGATTACTTTGAATTCTTCTTGCATCGTGTTGTAGACTCAAAGCAATTCTCATTCACAAAAGTAGAACGTACAAGCAGAAAAACAAATTGGTAAAAATCAGCAAAACTTGTTGAAATTGAATAAACTAATGAAAATATATTTATATAGTCGACTTTATTCAATTTTACAAGAGTGTTTGATAAATGACTCCAATCCTCAAATTAAACAAATTTAATGGGTAAAGCAAAATAATTAAAAATAAAGCATATATTTGGCGAGTGTTAATTATTACAAATAAATAAAAATGAGTGATAAATAAATAAGTAATATATTGATAAAATTTATTTTGACCATTTGTTTAATTAATTGATTTATCTGTAGTTTCGAGCTAATGGTCAGTGATTTTTGAAAATTCTAGATATTTCCAAGTCGAATGGAAACAAAATTTTCCCCTTGTGTACGTGGCAGGTGAGGATTGGGTAGAGGATGAAAAAATAAATAGGATTTGGTAACAGATGGGGGCGGAAGTAGTTGGGAATTGTTACCAAATTTGATTAGATTATTGTACTGAAAAGATAGATTCGTTGAAAGCAATGGCATTTCTATTTTAAGATACATTCAATTCGCACATAAAAAAGACTAGTCTTTTATTTAGTACCCTTGCCTATGAGATAGTTTTTGTTTAGATTTTTAATAATAATAATTATTGTTTAATCGTGCATTGCATTGAAAATATCATCTGCGAACTCTTACAAATAAATGTTGAACGTACATAATTTTGGTTGGGTTGCGTTTGTAACATACTAAATGAAATGATTAGCAGGAAGATGAATTGATTAAGGAAAAAAAAGTAGTTGTATTTGAATATTAATTAAGGATTTTATTGGATAAGTTTGTGCAACAAAATTTAGCTACTCATGATTTGTTCACATTATTCTCACTTTCATGTCTCATTTTGTTCTGTGTGAAATGTACTTCTAAGTTTTACTATCATAGTCCCACAAAAATAGATATGTGGTCATGAATTCCTAAACGTGCCATGAATACTTGAATTTGCATTCAATTGTTTGTTCATTCCACGACTAACAAGGCATTGATCGTATTAAAGGTGTTGGCACAAGTTTATCTGATGGGACAAATGATATTGCGTTAGATGACAACTTATAAGTTATGGACCTATTGACAAGTAAAAGCTTTCATTTCTAAACCTTGTATATTTACAAAGCAATATATTTTATTGGTTAAGTTTTAATAAAATACTTCGATTCGAAGTTATTTTTCATGAGTGGCTTCCGCGACATGGTTTTATTATCTCCATTGACGCGCAACACACTGAAAATCCTGAGAGCTTTTAAAAGAAGTAATTTCAAACTAAAAATAAAATCCGAAATGATGATATGACTTCTTAAAAATTGGCAAAAATGACTCACTTCGTGTTTAAAATTTCAACTTAACATTAAAGAAATCCACCTCAATTATTCAGCAAAAAATATTTGAAACCCACCTCAATTTTTACATTTCAACTTCCAACGAATTATTTCCCTTTTTTTTTAAAGAAAAATAAATGTTTTTTTACTACTATCCACACGACTACACATTAGTTAAAAGAAATAAAAAAGAATATATTGCCTTTGATGCATATGACACTGTCCTATTTAGAGAGGGCCTTTCAATTCGTCTTAAAGAATAGAATTAGGGATTACAATTTCTTATTATTGTATATTAATAAGGTATTCAAAATTGATTTTTACCTGTTTATCGACTAAAAGGTTTCTTACACAAAACAACGACTATAATAATCTATGCCATCCTACCAACCCGACGAGTTACAAGGCCAACTAATTAATTTAGCTCCTTTTAAACGTTACTATATACATCATATTTATTATTTCGTGTTCATAAAAAAATTTGTTTTTAACTTAATTTTAATAGTTAAAACTTCAATTGTTGATTGATTTCTATAAGAAAACAAACGTATCTTAGTAGATTTAATTGGTGAAGAAAATCAAAATTGTCGACTCTATAATAATGTATAAAAATATAAAGAAACGTGGTACCGCGTCGTCCAAGCAAATATTATTATTTTTGTCAACATTTATAGGTTTAATTTTAAAAAAACAAAGTGGTCCTACATAAATCTTATCAAAAAAAATGCCTGGAAAAAGAAAGAAACTGTCAGTTTCAAAATTTTAGCAATATCAAGACAAGCCTAAAGAGGACGTGGGGTCTATATAAATAAATACATGTCCCCAACTTTATTACTCCGTGAATCACATGCAAATTATTAGGGTAAATTTCATCCCTGGTCACTCAACTTTAAGCAAACATTTTCATTAAAATTTAATGTCTCGATTATCTCATTAAATTTCAATTTTCAGTTCTTTGTTACAATTTTCGTAATCTATTGTCCGCTACAAACTACAAAAATAACTTCATGTCATCGTACAATTGATTTTTCACAGTGGTAAAATGAGGGTAACAACAATATTTTTCGATTAAAAAGCTATGACGTGTGTTTTTATTTTAACCTTTTTATGATATCATGTAATGGTACTAAAGTATAGTTGACTAAGAACACACTAAAAATGTTGAAAGACACGTACTAAATACTAAAAAAATCCTTGTAATTTAAATTGAAACAAACAAATAAAGCCATGTCACATTTAGATTCATTGAAATGGACAATGATCGTGTTGATAATAATTATTGTTACATAATAATAATGATAATGATAACGATAATAATAATAAATTGTTAGTATTAAATGAGAGACTGTAATCTAGGCATTTCATGAAATTTATTATCAAATATGTATTGAATTTAGGCCCCAACCTTGCTAAAGTGATGGAAGAGAATATTGCACGATGGTCCCTAACATATTTGGATTGTAGAAAGTTGGTTCATAACCTGTTAAAAAGTTGGCCGGACGGGCAATGTAGGAGCAAAGGATTTATCACCAACGTCGAATAAAAAGGCCGACTTTTTTTTTTAATTATTAGTATTATTTTTATAAGAACAATACGATTCAATATTAAGAAAACGAATATTCTCATTGATGTGTTTTCATGTAAACTTGTTAGATTATTTTGTGAAATAAAATAAACAATTTACAAGTAGACGTTATTTGTAATAACAAATGCAATTATCCAACATTATAGTTTAGGATATTTTAATTAAAGTTGGTCGATTCGCATGACATCATCAAATGATACAAGTCTTGGATAAGATTTTACAACGCACTAGAACGAGATATTGTATGAATATGTAGAAGCAAAATTAGTATTTATAGTTTCAATTGATCTTTTAATTTTTATCACATGTTATCGTTTTTTCAATGGAACGGCTAGTGGGGCAGTCTTCATGAGTTATCGAATTGTGTAATTTGACCTAACATGGACCGTTCATTTTCATTAGGGCAACAAACTCACGAATGATCCGAACCGAGCTAANGACATCATCAAATGATACAAGTCTTGGATAAGATTTTACAACGCACTAGAACGAGATATTGTATGAATATGTAGAAGCAAAATTAGTATTTATAGTTTCAATTGATCTTTTAATTTTTATCACATGTTATCGTTTTTTCAATGGAACGGCTAGTGGGGCAGTCTTCATGAGTTATCGAATTGTGTAATTTGACCTAACATGGACCGTTCATTTTCATTAGGGCAACAAACTCACGAATGATCCGAACCGAGCTAAGATCGATCGTTCCGAACTTAAGCTGCCCAACCTATTTTGACATCACTAAATTCAAGAAATTCTCATTCATAAAATACTTTTCATTAATACCATGACACAATTTTCTCTATCTTATTACTCATGAATCTGAACCGTCAATTAATATATAGAAAAAGTAGGCCTTGATTGGTGTACGTGGCTGGTGAAGATTGGAATTTAAATCTATCAGATTGATATTAAATCTAAATACAATCGTATTAATAAACGCGTGTTGATAAAAATACAAAATTATTTCCTTGCTAAGTGTATGTGCACAATTTTTGTGTAGTGATTTTTCCAGAGTTTTGTGCTTCCTTTGAAGATAATATGAAAATGATCGAGGGTTGGCATTTTATGTCTTATATTGGCGCACGAGATAAGTTAATTGTTAAAAATCACTCTAATTTACTATAAACGTCAAAAGTGTACTATTAAATTTTCACGAAAAAGACATAAGAGGTGCAATTGATCTGAACCTTAATCGCGCCTTTTGCAATTCAAATGATCAAGTATTAGATTCGTCACACGAGTACGAATTCGATAGTGAAGTGCGGTAAAAAGTAGCTAAATATATGAATTCTTTTCCTTTTTCTTCCTTGGAAAACTATCTATTAGAAATTTCTTTCGCTTTTCTTCATTTCATCAGTTTCATCTATTGAAGTTATGGCGTGTCGAATGACACAGCTTCCCATTTTCATTATAGCGAAGTCCTAATCGAATAACCATTTTTATCAAAATTTGGTTTGCTGAAGGAAATTTGAATGCTACATAAATCATTTTATATTTCCCATGAAAAGCATAATTTACACGTGGGCTTAAATTACGTTGTTCATATGCTTCGAACTTTACTACATGATTTTGGTCGGAATATGAAAAGTTGAATAAATAAAATGCCAACAGTAGACATTCCTTTAATTCGTTTTAGATAATGGAACCCATTTTGGAATTTTTATCTACCATCTATCTACCTTTTGGAATTTCATCCACAAAATCAAAAACAATGACAATTATTCCTTTTTAGAGAATTAATTTTTTTAAGGTAAAGAACGTGGTGCATTGTCGTCCAAGCAAATGTTATTATTTTCACTAAGGTTGATTTTAAACACGTTCTTAGTTCCTGTTTGGTATGTATAAATTCTAGATTTTAATTTAAGTTAAAATTAATAATTAATTACAATAACATATTTGATGGAATCTACAATTTTTTAACCACTTTATCAATTTTTATTAAAGTTTATTAAAAATCTGATTTTAATTATTTTCAAGATGAGTGGTCCGGTCCTACATAAATCGTATTGTTGTGAGAAACGGAAATGATATCGAATTAATCCAATAACAAATCATTGGAGAAAATAAGAGATTATAATCACAATATGAAGTAATTGATCACAACGACGAACCAACTATAATTTGTAAATTTTATTATAATATGGAGAAATAATACAAAGATTTTGTATTTACATTGTTTCTAGCTTTTTACTAAATCACAATGACGAGCCAACTATATATAGAGAACGAATAAGGGACATCCAAATTATAATAGCAAATTTGTAGTCGAAATATAATGCAATGAAAGCATTAAAAACGGAAAATGAGACAAAATAGTAAAAAAGTATTGTAGTGTAGCAATGCCGACTCGCTGTTTAAATATATAGCTACCGCTGGCTCTGACTCAAACATTTTCCAAAGATCTTTTTCTTCATTCCAAAGTCTCATTCAAGTCGAACACAAATTCCAACTCCTAATTGGGCTCTAAGTAGAACGTTAAATAGAATTTGTCAAGTTAACTTGAATATGATTCAAAAATAACATTCTAAATAGAATTCTTGTTAATGTACACTTTAATTAGAACTCTCAATTATTTTTAACAAAAAATTTGGATCACACCCAAATTCTAACATGCATCGTTGACAATTTTCCTTGCTTTGAAAATTTTACACATAACAAGCTAGATAACATCATATTGAATTATAAATAATACATTTTTCATAGTTAATTTTATTAGTTTTATGTTTATTTGCTCGTCAATTGGCACTGACTTGACTTATATTTAAGACAATGTGAAGCACAAGCCTAAAGTTGAATTACACGCGTTCAAAATTAAGAATAAAATAAGTGATAGTGAATATCAATAAAACAAGTAAAGAAAAGTCAATTCATCTTCGCACTCATTGAAATGGAATGCGACAAAGAATAAAGCAGTTCACTGTGATGGTCAAAACTTCTCAAAATAATGATCAGTAAAATAAAATAAAATAAAAAGATTGTACTTTCATATGAATTTATCAAGATCGAAATAGGAAAAATATGAAAAGGAAAGAAATTGACAAAGTATTAGATCTGCTAGTCAGTAACGAATCCAAGATTTTAAATGAGCACGGGTGGTCGTTAATTGTCGGACGTAATAAAATATTAAAAATTAAATATAACAAATATTTTGCTAAAACTAAACATATACAATTCTGTTAGATATATCAAAAATATTAATCAAATGACATAGTGACCAAGTTTTGTATAATTTAAAGTAAGAGCACATATTCAAAACTTTTCAATTGCATTTAAATCGCTAAAACTTAGCATATATTATTTTGTTATATTTAGTGTCAAAATTGAACAAATACCATGATGGTCAAGCTTTCAATAATTTCTAAAAATGCTCACATGTTCGAATTCCTGTCCTATTGCGTTTGTTTTGATAAAAATTGTAGAACTAAAAAATTGCACAATAAATTGGTATAGAAGAGATTGGATCCTATAACTTCTAAGAAATGTTTGAAAACAAAATAAATTACTAGATATATAACCTAAATATTTAATCTATTCTAAAAAAAAAAAAAATTTTAGACGGATCCAACACACACCGCCGTCGGTGCTCACCGGGTGCTGAATCCGTCACCGTTACTAGTCATTGTCTAAATGCTTGATATTACCTCTAAGAAATGCCCTTTGGGTATGTGATTTTCACTAAAACATTTATGGTTGGAAAAATGAGAGAGTCAAATTAGCTGTAATGAATAGTAACTATAAAATGTAAATGTATAAATGTAATTAATATTAAATTTTGATCGAATTTATAAACTATTTATAAATTGTGTGTATCAAAAGAAGGCTAAATGAACTAATTTGAATAGTAGATTAAATGCATCAACTTCAAGCATGACTTATTTTATACTTGTAATTATGAGAGAGGAAAAGTATCCCCCCATACTTTCTCTATCATGCTTATAAATATATGATCATTGATGATTGAACTCAGCAAGTACAAGTTCAATTAATTGTTTTCTCACAATTAACAAATTTGTAACCTGTTATCTTTAAATTTGATAAATTACTTTGACTGTATTTATGGAGTTTTATTTTCTTATCTTTAGGGATCATAACCTAGCTAAAGATCGTTCTTATGTATTAGAAAATTGGGTTTAGAGGATCGCATTAAAATACTTTTTAAAAATAACTCTTGCATTTGTTAAAATAAGTAATTTACTTATTTTTAACTAGTATTAACAAAAAATTATTAATTTTAAAACTTGCTTGTATACTTATGAGTAAATTTTTTTTTTTTTATCTACAAATTTGTTTGAACAACTTATCTATTTCTCACTTTTAGGTTTTTAACTAATTCTTACATTAATATCAAAATAAGTAATTTAATCATTTTTAAATTTTTGTTAATAAAAACTATTTATTTTGAAACTTAATTATATACTTTGAAGTAAATTTACTTTTTCCCTACAAAATTTATTTGGATAACTTACTCTTTTTTCCTTTTCTTAAAAGTAATTTCTACATTATTATGAAATAAGAAACTTTCTTTGTTCTAACTTTCATTGACAAATTATCTATTTATCTATAAGTAAATTTTGTATGTAAATAAATTTAACCAAATTTAGCATGTTGCCTTAATTTATCTATTTATAAGGATTATTTATTTGATTGAGTTAAGGTGTCATATTGTAATGACCCGAGCCTCATGTCCTACAATTCTTTTACGAATTGTCTATTTTGGGAGGACATTTGTCCTCTTGATACCAATTGGACAACTTGCCAAATTTACTAGTGTTGGAAGAAAAAAAAAACTTCATTTGATTTTTGTTGCGACATTATAGAATCTAATAAATAAATGTTGTTCGATGAATGAAAACTTTAAAAAAATCTAGTAAACTTAGTATATGACATTTTCGCAGCTTAAAATAAATTTTTGATTTTAAGTTAAGGTTATAACTTTATTCCAATTTTCAATTTAACAAATTTCCAAGTTTTCATATATAACGTTTCCCGTTTCTATTTTTGATGTTTTCTCTCTGTCTTTTGTTCTATGAGACATTATATGAAGAGAAGGAAAATTTAAATATTGTTTACAAAAATATAATTTCTTTTAAAAAAAATGTCATGTCAATAATGTAGTTAATCTGTTCAAAAACATATTTTAACTAAAAAATACTTGAATTGATAGATAATTAATTTATAAAATAAAGAGATATAAGAGAGAAAAAAAATAATTTTTTTATGGAAGAATAATATAAATTAAAACTTCGAAGAAGAAGAAGAATAATAATAATAATAATAATTCGAAGAAGAAGAAGAATAATAATAATAATAATAATAATTCGAAGAAGAAGAAGAAGAAGAAGAACAATAATAATAATAATAATAATAATACGCTATCTATTGTGGTATGTAATGTAACATATAACTTTTTATTTGTTATTTTCAATTAGGGCATGTTTGATAGGCATTATTTTCCTTGGAAGGTGAGAAAGGAATACCATTTTCTTGGTTTTGGCTTGTTTGATTGCCCTAATTTTCTAGGCAAAAATCCCCCCTCCACCCACCCCTCACGCGCCCATTGTCTTGGAATTCATGGGATTTGATTTCCAACGTTTTTGGTGGAAAATCTGATTCCATACTTTGACTTTTTTTTTTGTGGTAATGGAAACAAATTCATAACCAATTGTTTAAAAAAAATTCATTTTAATGGATAATTTTTATGTAAAATAAAGTCAAACGAAAACTAAACTTT
>CAIGRK010212435.1:0-12120 GCA_903798315.1 Fraxinus greggii
GCAGCACAAGCGGCAACTCTGAGCCTGTCCCGCATGGTGCCGCAGCTGTTGATCGTCGACTTAGGTGCTGGCGAGGTGTGCTAGTGATGGTGGTGTCGGTGGGATGGTAGCGACAAGTATAGAGAGAGGGGAGAGAAAATGGGTCGGCAGGAGAGAAAGAGAGAGGGGGGGAGAATTAAATAATTAGGGTTTGAAATTGTGTATGATTGATTTAAATAAAAATTATTAATTAAAACTTGATTTATGTATTATTAAAGTTGATTTTAGATTTATGAAAATTGTATAACCTGAGCCTGTAATTTCCTCTATTTTTAACCCCGCCCAAGCATGCCTTCCCGTGCGCTACTTTGGTCATCGTTCGTTCGCATAGAGACACTGCTAATATTTCGAAATTGCAAAACGATCGTATCTCGATGACCCACTCACACAGGTGTAGAACCCTTAGTTGAAGATGTGCGAAGGTAGAGTGGTGGCGCGGCTTCCAACTCCGCCACCCCTGCATTTGCACAACTACATAGGTAAGGATGCATCCCATTCAACAGACCATTCGTCTCCTTTTTCCTCTTTCCAATGCCGCTCATTCTTCATTACGTACTCTATCACTTTTTTTCCTCCCTACAAACTCTCAGCTACATCTTTCTTCGACACACTTTCACTGCCATGTCCCTTGCACTCCATTTGTGTTTCTTGAGCTTTTTATTTACCCAATTGGACACAGATGGAGTAAATGCACAAGGGCTACTGCTCGATTTGCAAAACCCAAATCAATGCAAAGAACAATGTGGGGAAGTTTTGATACCATTCCCGTTTTATGTCAATCAGTCTCACTGTGAGTCACTTTCTAATACTTTTCGCCTCTCTTGTGTTAATTCATCCTCACTTTTCCTCAATATTGAGTTCGCAAGCTACCGGGTGCTCGATTTTTTCCCAGACGGTGTATTAGTAGATTTCCCCAATACCACAATCTGTCGTCAGTACAATGATTTGAAGTCGTTTACCTTTTCTGAAAATGAATACTTAGGCATTTCAACTGACAATGTGCTTGATTTGTATGACTGTGATGATTCGTCTTTGTGCAAAGCAGATTGCGAAAAGGGTTTTCTAATGTCAGCTTGTGATGGCAAAGCGGTAGACTATCCTTCTTGCTGTTACCCACTCTCGGACCATAGTGTTTGGCCCGAAGGAGAAAACAGTGATAGCTTCTCTGTTTTTTCGCAGTTTGGATGCAGGGGATTCTCCTCTTGGGTTGCTTTGGCAGGCAGTAAAACTGCCAGACGTGGTGTTAAGTTAGAATGGGCTGTCCCCAGAAATTCAACCAAAGCAACTTGTGCTGCTAATGCATATGCCCTCAATGCTTCCTGTGTTTTGTCAGGGATGAGATGCCAATGTCAAGATGGATTTGTTGGTGACGGCTTTGCTGCCGGAGCTGGATGTCTCAAATGTGAGTTTTGCCCTTCGTTCTTGGTTAAGTTCTATGTCGAGTGTTACCTTCACAAATTATTACATTCCTCTGCATAGTTGATGAAGTGCAAGAAATTATTTAATTAATTAATCAGTTTATGTTGCCAACTCGTCATAATTAGTAATTTAGCAGCATTGCATAATGTGTATAATAGTAACATTTCCATATTGTTTGATCTTTCAATAAGCTAGCAACTTGTAAAAAATCTTGTCTAATTTTTTACTGTTACCTAGAATCAGGCTGCTCCATGTTTGCTCATATCTGTTCTATTTGGTTGAACCCACGAGTGAAGGAGACACATTATGATTCTTTCCGAACACTGCGGGTATACAGACTATCTGAAATTGAATGTGGTGCTATAAATTGTATCATACATATCGAATTGAATATATTTGTGTTCTTGATGTATATCAATTAGAAAATTGTTTACAACGACTTTTCCCAAAAACTATGGCTGATGGGAGAGGCTCAATCAAACCCTTTATTGGAATCCACCCCCAAGCACTATTCCTTTGGGGCAAACCTCCTTACTAAATAAGCCCAACCCCATGTTCAGTGATGCTTGTCTTCACCATGTGACATATTTGGTATTCAGCAACACTATAATGTTGTCACTGTGCTGATTATGTGAAGTAATGCTTGCTAGATCAAATGGAATTACTCTGTCATTTTCATTTTAAGGATCGACTGGATTTTGATTACGAGTTTACAACTATTTTTATTTGTTTTTATTATGATCTGTACAAGTAATTTCTTTTTTGACAGCCTGCTTCAAGGATGGAAAGAAAGTGTACGGTAATGATTGTTACCCTGTTAACCATAAAAGAAAGAAAGCAGCACTTCTAGCTGGTAAGTAACTTTATAGTTTGCTTTTTCTTTGAATGGATATAATTATTTTCCTCCAGCATGCAACAAATATTGAAGCTTTCCGCATCTGTTTGTGGAAAACAATTAACTTGATGCTTTTTTCTTCATGTAATTCCCAGAAGTCACCATGAACCCGATTATTTTCTCTTGTAACTTCATAATATCTAAGCATTGAATCTCATAAGTTATGCTCTTTTGGTAGAAAAACTTCCTGACATCATTCTTTTATTCAGGAATCTTAACTTCGGCTTTGGCGATTGCATCCTTGACAGCACTTTTTTGTCTTCTGAAACGGCCTATTAAGTCAGATGTATTTATTTCTGATCAGGCCCGCTGTCAAAGTACCATTTTATTAAGAAAACCCTGCACGACTAGATTATTTACTTACCACGAGCTTGAGGAAGCCACAAGAGGATTTGAAGACGGGCAGAAAATCGTTGATGGCACTAAGACGACACTGTATGCTGGAATTCTTATAGATGGATTGCATATTGCTGTGCAAAGGGTACAGTGTGAGAGCCAAAGTGCCCTCATTCAAGTTCTTTCCAGAGTGGAGGCGTTGTCTGCCATTTCACATAAGAACATGGCACGTCTCGTTGGATGGTACATTGATTCTGGATACAATCCCCTGGTGGTTTATGAATATCCTGCAAATGGAACCCTTGAGGAACATTTGCATCAAACACAAGAGCAAAAGATAACTCTCGACTGGTACAAGAGATTGAATATTGCTGCTGAAACTGCGTGTATTCTTGCATTCCTCCATGAAATTTCACCTCCAATCTTCCACCATAATCTCCACTCTGGTTGCATCTTTTTAGATGAGGATTTCTGTGTAAAGCTTGCTGGGTTTGACCTACTCAATGCTGTCCACGAGGATGTTTGCCATTCAAGTGGAAAGTTTGAAGTTTCACATTGCAGGAGGAATGATGTGTATGGCATTGGTCTTGTACTTCTAGAGCTTATCACTGGCACTGCACCATTGATTTTTTCAACAACAGCTTTGCAGAAGATAAAGAATGGAAAGCTAGAAGAAATTGTGGATCCGAGTCTATACTATCACGAGCAACCACCATTTTGCCGGGAGCAGATAGAGATAATGGCAGACCTCGCAACAAGGTGCTTACTGTTTGGTGCTGATGGCAAACTCAGTATGGTTGATGTAGCCAGGGAGTTGGTGCACATCATAAAAGACAATCTAGATGGGAGTAGGAGGGGTCCTGCACTGGAGGAAACATTTTCCAATTCAAGCCTCCTTCAGATGATATCTCTGTCACCAGATTCTATATATGTTCCGTCAAACAATCTTGCTTCCCAAATCTGAGCCTACTACGTTGTTATGAGAAGTCTACATGCATGTGTTTAACGGCTTTTATTTGGTTTTCAATTGACTGCTACTAATGTATATCGAGAGAATGTATGAAATTATTTTTAGCCCTTTCATATTTCAATATAGAGAATTGGAGGAACTAAGATTGTTCTCTCGTCTGTGTGTTGGTACTCCGTTTTGTTTGTTTTCGTCCTCTGTTTCTCCCTTCTGCCCCTTCAACCTACCTTACTTGGTCATCATTTGTGATTAATAGAATTTTTAGGATTATCTTAATCTGTAAGATTGCTGCAAGAACAATCTAGAAATGCATGGTTATTATATGCTACAAATAAATTGAAGTTTGATCTAGGAATTGTAACGTTGACTACAAATTTATGATCAACAAATTCTTCACACCTAATCAGAATTTTCTCCTCCTAATTTCAATATGCTGAAAAACAGTTCGCCATTTTGATTGTGAGCTCTTTTATCATGAACGCTCCCTTGGTTAGCATATTTTTCTCAATTAGATTCGCGTGATTTTGCTTGCTATTTCTTGGTATTTATTCGTTGTTCAACCGGGTAACAAAGAAAAGGGCAAGCCCTCGACTGGGTCAAAGTGGAGACCACGAAAAAAAAAATGGAAAAAGATATTCCGTCCATGAAATAGTATTTACTTTTTGCAACTTTATTGTATTTGTATTTCAAGTGCAAAGTCTATAAATGAAGTGCATGGACCAGAGAAAGTGTACACTGTTTTCAAATATCTTTCCTTGTAACCATTTATGTATAACATCAATGTGCTCAAGTATATGATCTTCATATCTTCCATGCAATTGTACTTCCGATGTGGTTGTAACACGAAAACAATGAATGTTGGGTACAAAATATTTCCATAAAAAGCACAGCAAGCTACACTTGACTGACCGTCAGAAAGTGTCTCAAAACAAGATATTCAAGAAAACTGCAGTTAAGCAAGAAGCCATATCACTAAAGCTCGATTACAAGTTGGGATATGACATGCAGAACTACATGAGCTTGACCTCAAAAACAGTTGAAGCTGAACAAAAAAGAAACACCTTATCTTTCTTTGTTTCTTAGCAACAGAAACAAAGAATAATAATCTAAGCTCTTACGAACAATAACAAAGATTAATAATCTATGCAATGATAGTCTTGACAACAAAAAACTGATAATCCATATGAAGTTTTACTCTCCTTGTTTGTTGCCAGTCATGTTTCCTTTTTCAACTTTTTTGAATTTTCATGAGTTCAAATTTCACTATATCCAATTAGAGCGAAAATGAGAGGGAAAAAAATTGCTCCCATTTTCTTTTGTTTTTTTCCCACTATATCTAATTAGAGCCTTGCAACAAGAAGCAAATAAATCCATTCATCCATCAAAGGCCTAGGCCAAAGACCGACCAATAAACTATAACAAATAGCAGCTTCCCCAATAGAAAAGACAAATGGGTATCTTTTTCCCTGGTTGAGACGAACGAAAATAAAGGTATGTTCGTGGTGAAATATCACCTAGCAGATTAATGGGCATCCCCGGCACTCTTTATTTCATGAAAAATTTCCGAGCCTCCCTTGGTTCTTGAAACATTATCGTGTATACCATTTATTCAGAAGTTCAAGGAGGAGAACTGCAGCAGAATCCTTGGCTTTCTTGACGCTTGGCATAGGCTCTCCAATACATTCATCAGTCCATCCTCTATCAGAAGTATTAATGCGCACAGCAAATGTAAATCTTTTTGCATGTGCAGGACCACCTTCTTGTACACATCTAAAAGTGAAAAATACTAAATTAATGCAGAGAACATCAAACGACAAAATGACTTCCTTTTATGCATAACTTTTAACTTAAAAAAGGCGAAATCTAATTACCTGTATAGCGGCATTGGCCAATTTCTCCGCAAGCATATATCATTCAAGGTCTGCCTGGTAAAAGTTTGGCTGCCATTCTTCTTCTTTTTCTCATCATCTTCTTCACCTTTCTCCTTGGCTTCGGCTGTCTCCTTCTCTTTCAAAGCAACAAGAGCATTCCTAGCAGCCAGTTTTTGTGCCATTTTCTTCTGAGGATTCTGGGCAATCCCAACCTGGACACCATCAACATATACTTCTACAGTTGCCATATTCCCACTTCGCGTGGCCTTGTACTCCAGACCTTCAGCTTGTTGCTGACATCGTTCTTGCAATTCTCGAACAGGGTGCATAGGGAGTGTCTCTGGGGTAACCATAGGATTCAGCAATGGCTGGAAAACCTGGAAATATACAAAAACAAGAGAATTTTCACTTCTAGCTTCCCATCCATCCCCAGTAAACTATAAATAACCATCGAAATCACCAAAACACTAATTTTGATGTCACTAACCGTCCATACAACTCCAGTGTTGCATCCACTGTCAAGGAAGATGGCACCAGCAATTGATTCAACAATATCACCAAGAACTTTGGGAGCTTTGCAATCCCCCAGACCAAAAGAGTTGAATCCAGGTTTTAGAAGTTCATTCTGAACTTCTTTGACAAAATCTCGAATCTGATAATTAAGGAAACCAGAGTCTCATTACGTGATTTTTACAAAAGCAATCAATAAAATACAAACAAGCCAATTAATAAACAAAATGTAATGTACCTGTTTTTCAAGGGCAGTTGATCCATGCCGAAGATGTACATGAAGGTTATGTTTAACAGCCACACGTGCAAAGTTCTCATTATTAACAGCAGCAGCTCGCAAGTCAGTCAAGCGTCCCGGAGGCAGTTCTGTGTACGTGAAGAACAAGTACCTCGTGATGAGATGGTCTAAAACTGCATCACCAACAAATTCCAGGCGTTGATAACAAGACACTCCTGAAGAAGGACGTGATGCATGAGTTATAGCTTCCACCAACAAGCCGGGATCATTGAACTTGATGTTCAAGGAACCTTGTAATGCATCAAAGTCAACAGTCCTAAGTATATTTTCAGGGACATTACTGGGCTTAATTGAGAACTCTATCTCTTTCAAATCAAAATCTATCTCAATCCCAATCCATTTCATGAGGTGGTTTGCAGCATTCTTTCCACCTTCAACATAATACACACCAATTAGAGCTTCCACAACATCTGCCAGCGTTTTGCTTGAGAGTACACGATATGAACTTGAGTCACTCTCAAGTTCACCGTCTTCCATTTCATCTTCTTCATATCCATCACCATTGCGGGTCTTCCCTCCTGCACCTTCATGGGGACCAATTTCCTGTTCAAATAATGAGGATCCTGCTTCCTTGGTGTCCTCATCAAAGACAGGTAGCACCCCAGGAGCGGCCCATCTAGATGGAGCAAATCGATCTGCCTGGATGTATGACTGAAGTCCCTTGTTCAGTGCATATTGATAGAGTACCATGTTGCTTACCATTTGTTGTCTCATCCGAGTGAGCTGGCCTTCATGTTTCTGCGGATATTTCAGAAAAAGAAATCGACTAACTACCCATTTTAAATAAGCATCTCCTAAAAGTTCTGCTCTTTCATAGCAGAAAGTCTCTTGGCAAGAAGCTGCAGTCAAGGCTTCCAAAATCTGAAAACAAAAAGGTTAACATAACAGCTACCATAATTTCATAAATTTTCAAAAGGACTACACAGGATTTGATAATACCTTGGAGGCAGGAACAGGATAATTAATGATATCCTTAAGTTGTACAGCAAGCAACATGCTTTCTACCCTACGCATAATTGACGGCAATCTTTGAGCACCCCTAACTAGTGATCCAGGAAGTGGATGTACAAAACAGAGTTCAGGAGGGAGAAAAACGTAGTATGTTTTCTCAGGTGTGTCCTCAGCTTCACCTTCTTGACCTATAGAGTAGAAACTTCCACTATTAGTCCAAGAGTACAACAAAATGATCTAGCTCACCAAGATAGAGGAAAAGGATGCAAATAACATGCCTTCTGAATGTTCAAACCGTGGTGACAAAAGATTCTTGCAATATGAAACACCACGGGCTCTTATTAGAGGTTGCTGTTTATAGATCAATTCAACACCATACCTACATTTAATTCAGACAGTAAGTCAAATGCACCATTTTTGTTAGTAATGATCTAAAGCTTTCCCAATATTTGATGACTTATAAACAGTTGCGAGTGAGAAACTCCAAAACATATTAATGGCTTTATAAGCCACCTTATTAACTCTGCAAGACATTTAATACTCCCCACAAGGTTTCTTCTCTTTCAACTCTTCTGGCAACGACACCCCCCACCCCACACAACAAAAAACAATAATTACAGTAAGTGTAATGACTAGAAAAATAAACAAACAAAACAACATAAATAGAAGTATTTATGCAAATAGCAAAGGAATAAAAAAGGAAGACAAGCAATTTGAAGCAGCAAGAAGACACATACTTCTGTTTATAGTAATCTGCATACGAACTGTACTCTAGAGGACCAAGGTATCCTTCTTTCCTTGGGAATGAATTCTCCGCAGTCATATCAAATCGTACAGTATCAACATAAAACCTCTTTCCAGAATGAGCTGCAGTCACAATTCTTCCTACCAGGTCTTGTGTACAAATATAGGAATCAGCCATCATCAATTTGTCTTTGCTTAAAACATCCAGTTGATGGGGCAATTCAATCACATCCCGAATAGGAGCCAATCCAGATGCTTTCACCACGTCAAACTGTGCAACAGCTCCTCTAATGCCATAGGTAGGATGGTATTTCTGTTCAAAGGCCATGCCATGACGTAATTTTCCAAATCCATATTCCCGTCGGTCTCCCCCTAGCGTCCTCTCATTAGTACCAAGATGAACATCTGGCCTAGCTCTTTGCAGGGGATTGCTCCATGCATCTGTTTTAGTTACTTCTCCAATCAGATCCCAATCAATATTATTTATAGGGTCTGCAGATTCGTTCCCATTCACGGCAACAAATAAATACGCCTTTGCAGTATCCCACGGAGTGGTATATGGTTCAACGTCCACATCCAATACAATGCTCATAAGTCGTACATGAAATCTCTTTAGTAATGCCAGCTGAATATAAATGAAAATCAATGTTAATTACAGAGCCATTCAACACTAAACTAAAAAGAATAGTTTAAAATAAATTAATAAGGAAAGAATCAATGTACTTGAGACTCTCTAATTTCTATTGGCCCTCTAAAATCAAGGGATGCTTTTGTTATCACGGCTCGGGCAATGAATAATTCCATCGACATCGATAATACCTATTAAGAAATGGATATTATATAAAGAACACAATTTCCATTTATGTAAAGCTAATGTAGAAAGTAAGGCACCTCTGCATCCAGCTCACAGCCAAACAACACTGCAAACTCAGAAACTTGATTTAAGAGGGGGTCTTTTGAGAAGCCAATGTTTTCGCATTTGAATGCATACATGTAAAGATGAAACAAGTTGGAGTCCTCGCAACCATCTTTAGCGGATAAAATCCATTCTCCCTGTAGAGCCAAGATCAATAGAATACAAATATAACAATATCCTTCTAAGAGAGGTAATATCTGCCTAAGGGATAAGAAATAAGTTATTGTTCGAAAACCATCTCATTTCTCAAGCATAATACACCATTCTTTATTTGTGTGTCAATTGCACAAGAATCACGCACAAATGTGAAGACTTTTCTATTGCTCCTTTTGATCTGGTCACCTCCATCTCATAACTACCTTTGCGTCTTAATAAATGATGGATAAAAAAACAGATACTAGCTTCATGAAGAAGCTACTAAATTTAGGTCACATAGGTGTGACATTTAAAAGCTTTAATATCTAGAATACTTAAGTGAAAGTAGCAGAAAATTCTTCATTAGTAAAAGAACTACCCGGGTAAAAAAACTGCAGGAAATATTTTTCATAATGTAATCAGATTCAAGAAATTTAAAGATGGGATGATATTCAAATTCAGTACAAGGACCAGAGGCAATTGTGGTTCAACTTCCTTTCCTAAAGTCTTCTTTAATATTTCCTTTTACCTCTTGTGCCTCATGGTTAATTTTAAAGAAAAATACCATCAATACCATAAATATTTTTTTTTGATAACCGTGGATATCCGGGCCAGCTTGCGCGCACCTCGACTAATTCCACAGGCCCTGAAGTTTACGGCCGGGTACTCACCTCAGAGGCCCTGAGGGACTCGAACTGGTGACCATTGGGGAGCAAACCCAAGGTCTGACCAATTGAACAACCCCTCAGGGTTTAACCATCAATACCATAAATATGTAAGCCTTTATACATGTACACACATATGTAAGCATGGATTTTTATGTGCTAATGTGAATGTCNAAACCCAAGGTCTGACCAATTGAACAACCCCTCAGGGTTAAACCATCAATACCATAAATATGTAAGCCTTTATACATGTACACACATATGTAAGCATGGATTTTTATGTGCTAATGTGAATGTCAGCATGTGAGCACAAACATCTGTGAATGTCGTAAGATACATAAGTTCATGATAATAAGTTTATATCACCAACATAAGAGTATAAATCCTCTAGGTACCTAAAAGGCGGTGTACTTAAATGTATATTAGATGAATGCAAAGAAAAAACCAACTTGAAAAACATTACATCAACTATTAAAACTAATTGACAACAACTGCAAAGTCAATCATCAAAACTGAGAACACAGATCTATCTTTCGATGGATCAAATCTAGTCTGCCACAGAGTAGTTAAAATGAGATGATGGAAGAACAAACCCGAAGGATGTCAGCTACACCTTCTGGATAAAACTCCCTATGCCTAGCAGTTCCTGGAAGTGGATCTCCATCATCATTTTGTTCAACTTCCTCGGCATCTACCCCTGTTCCCTTGTCTGGCAATAGCATGTCGGTAAATGCTCCCATCTCATGGAGCTTCTTGCAAGCAGCTAAACAAACGGCCTGCAAATTGCATAACCTATACATATGATAATCTCAGGTCATACTAGACAAAACTAACAAGGATCTTTAGAACGTAGCATGCCTGTTGTGCTAGACGCATCGACCTGCATGGAGGACCTTCAAGTTTCTCAAATGGTGCATTACAGGGAAGTTGAAGCTTGCATGAATATTCAGTGGGGCCTCCGGGCTTGTCATGACGCTCCATAATAAACTCTGGACGAAGAATTGAATACCTGCATATAAGTGAAGATGATTTTAAGGCCAAAAACTACATTGCATTGACCACTGTAAAGGAAGATTTGGAAAGAGAGATGCCTGTCACTGGGCAGTTGGGAGCAGTAGAAGTGGATAAGTCCAACGGCAGAATTTAAGCTCACGACAGCGCCAGTTGACTGCACCTGGTAAACTGTACCAGCTGCAGCCTCTCCAGAATTTATATTTGGGGTGTCCTTCAAATGACTAATATCAGTCCTCTCGATGGCTTCCTTCCGCAAGGTTTCTTCACTATTTCTAGCATTCTTCAAAAATGCCTCATGCGATAAATTTTCTCTACATCAAGTTATATTAAAGTACGCCATATTAGTTCTCTTTTCGCAAGAAGGCAGGAAGTTCGAAGATGTAATGGCCCAGGATTACCTCTCAACCATCAAGATGTAATCTGATCCAGGCTTTCTGGCACGACCTCTAGACTGGATATAAGCCAAAACAGTTTTGGCAAGGTCGAAGCGAATAACAACATTGCATTGCCGAATATCAAGACCCTCCTCAGCAACACTAGTGGCAACTAGCACAGTCACCTGAACCAGATGTAATCACCAATGAAAAAGACAAGAATTACAAGCTACAGATATCTAAAAGCACTGGTTTGGAATCTAGACATACACGGCCATCACGGAATCTGGCAATAGTATCTTGCATCTGGTATGCTCGCATTTCTTGACTGTTGTTATGCCCAATCAAACTTGCAGACTTAACAAAACTTAGGGAAGGAAGTTCCGCAAAAACCTGCAAGTACATAGAGCACATTAATGGTCATAGTGAGGCAATAGCTAGCAAAAGAATAAACCATAACTCACACAATGTCATTTTTGTTAAACAATTGACCTTTGGAAGAACTAAGGCAGCCACAACACGTTCAACAAAGATTATTGCACGAAAATCCTCCATATGCTCATATCTCAGAAGTATTTTAATCAACGACTGCACCTTTGGTGTCACTTTTCCATCGGCAACAGCAGCTCCAATAATCGCATCAACATGCTCCCCACCAGAGACAACTATATCAGACAAGAATAAGCTAATTTAACATTTAACAAATATTCCATTATCAAGGATCATCAACGGTTGACCTATACAATATCTGAGCAAATGCATAATGCTGGCAAGTTAGCATCCTAACATAATACTCCTTACATATGTTTCTATATCGTTTAAAAATATCTCACCTTCCCTGAAGGTTGAGAATTTTAGAAATTATGAATTGTAGGTAATTAACTTATCAAACTATAACAAATTAGAATACCCTATTTATAAGGTTACAACTAGCTCTAAAAAGAAATATTATGTGATAATTGCACAATCAATTATTAAGGAAAATA
>CAIGRK010212468.1:0-10199 GCA_903798315.1 Fraxinus greggii
CTAAACCAATTTCCAACAGTAAATTAAATATATAATTTTGAAAATCTGTTACACTTTAATTCTTACTATAATGCCCTTTTTAGTTTACTTTTTATAGTTAAAGCCTACAATTAATTTTATAGTTAAAGCCTACAAATAAGTTAACTTCTATGAATCCCTCTATAAATTATTTTTTAGTTAAAGCATGCAACAATTTTGACGTAGCTTGTTTTCTAATTCTTATATTTTCATTTAGAACGAAAGACAAAAGAAGGGGAAAAGTACTCGAATCGCTCCATCTATCTTTGTGGTTCCGAAGTTCAGTTTGTCTTCATTTAGTTCTTCTCCTTAGGTGCACAAGAAATGATTGATCAATTTTTTGTCTAGCTTGTACTCGTCAGTATTATTGAATAACAACATAATCTGGTTAAAATTTTATTTAACGGTATGTTATCTTTTCTAGAGACGAGACTGAGTGCTCCTTCTATCATGAATCACCTTTCCGAAGAGAGAAGAAATTGGCAAATTTTCAATAAATCTTAGATTATAAGCATATGTTTGATATAATGTATTAAAATCGCCTACTATGTTAACTTATTTTTTTTCTATTTTTCAATCATATTCAATATTATTCAGTTTAATATATTGAACATGCCATGAATATTTGTAATAGGGAACTCCAAAAATTAGTCTCTTCAAGGGGAAAAAAAACATTGGTTTGATTCATTTTCATTGAGGTAATATTTCTATCAATTATGGACTGATTATTACTTGTAACTTGATTTTATTTATTCATTTTAAAACAAATTTCTTAAAATGATTGGATGGAAGGATGAGAAGTAACCTTCCTATTTATATCATTCATAGCATCAATTTTGATCTAAAATTTCAATTTTCCCCTTTTTATAAAACACGGCAGAAATAAGCCTTTTCACGACTCTAAAACTTGATTGACTCTTTTATACTACATCTCTGTGTGACTAACACAAATCTTTTTCGATTAAGAATCGAACAATCTTTCTTATATCATGTGAATCCAATATTTATTTAAGGAAAATCTCTCCTTTTGTCAATATTATCTTTTTCATCTACTCTAGTACCTGTCACCTTGGTTTTAATTGGTCATTTTCAAACAAATATTCTAAAATGGTCCCATGGAAAAATGATAGTGCAGCTTCATGTTTATGCCTTTCATATATACCACACATTTCGTGAGGCCTTGATTTGAGATTTCAATTCTTACTACTTTACTAAAAGTAATGCCATTTAATGCTATTAGTGTTTAACCTCGGTCTAAACGACAGCATTAGTAACATTAAATTACTGGTTCCATTAAATGAATTACATAATTTCATCTTTAATTGAATATACAACATATTCCCACATAGACTGGTAATCTAGCATAACAGGTGCTAGATAGCATTATTCTTTACCAAAACATGTAGAATTTTGTATTTGCACAAGTCAGCCACGCAATTATTTATTTCCCACTATCTCCTTTTCTAGTTTTTCATGGCCACAAATCTTTTCAGATAAGAAATCTATTAATCTTGATTGTGTAACATGAATCCAATTATTATTTAGGGAAATACCATTTTGCTCTCAACAATGTCTTACTCCCCAATAACATTCCATCATATAAGAAACTTGATAAGCATTAGATTAATTTATCCCTAGTGAACTTGACTATCTTTAAAGATATTTCATTTTCTCTCGTCAAAGCCATGGGGAGCAGTTCAATTCTCTCAGCTGTTGCCAAGAGGTAAGCAACAATACAAATTTTCGATCCATACACTTATCGTCGATCAATGAATTAGGGATGATGCATTTGTGTCACGTGGAAATATTAGGCCTTCGCTATCGTTTTGAGGTGTAGAACTAGAGGCAAATTTTCTACGATGTATAAAGAAACTTTTGGGGTTCTTATCTAAGCGACACAAACTAAGAGATCACAAGATCGTGTAATAGTGATAGTGAATTGACTATAACTATGTGTGTTTGCTTTACGTTTTTCTATTTATTTTTTATTATGATTGCTCTCCTACTTAAAATTATGGTTTAATCCGACCCAAATATTCCCTTACATGGCAGATTGGAAGGCAAAGTAGCCCTAATTACAGGTGGAGCAGGAGGGCTTGGATCCGCTACAGCAAACTTATTTTGTCAACATGGTGCTAAAGTCTTGATTGCTGACATCAAAGATGATCAGAGCCATACGATCTGCAAAAACATCTCTACATCAAATGCTTCTTTCATCCACTGTGATGTTACAAATGAATCAGACGTCCAAAATGCTGTTAACACTGCGGTTTCAATGCACGGGAAACTTGATATCATGCTCAACAATGCAGGAATCATGGATGTCAAAAAACCCGACATTTTAAATAATGAACGAGCTGATTTTGACAACATTCTTCGCGTAAATGTCACAGGCTCGTTTTTGGGCACTAAACATGCTGCCCGGGTCATGAAACCGTTTGGCCAAGGGAGCATAATCAACACAGCTAGTGTTTGTTCAGTTATCGGGGGCGTTGCTACTCATGCTTATACATGTTCCAAGCATGCACTGTTGGGACTTACCAGGTGTTAGATATTTGAAGTCCTTTTTTTTTTCTTTTTTTTTTCTGAGCCGAGCATATTCTTATATTCTCATATTTGAAGTCTTTTTTACACTTCATTGAATAATATATTGCGTCTCGTTTATTGACAGGAACACTGCGATTGAGTTAGGACAATATGGAATTCGAGTTAATTGTGTGTCACCATATGCATTTCCTTCATATCAATCGAGGACATTGTTAGGGCTAAAAGGGAATGAATGGCTGGATGATAAGTATTCAAATTTGAGGGCAGAGGATGTGGCTCAATGTGTTGTATATTTAGCAAGTGATGAATCTAAGTATGTGAATGGGCATAATTTGATAATTGATGGAGGTTTTACACTTGTAAATTCAACTCTTACCATGTTTTCTTAATAAAACTTCTTGTACTTTTGATCAATTTTGTATTTGTTTGTCACATCGGATTTGAAGGTTAATAAGACTAGACGAGAGTTTATAGTCCGATCTAGTGGATGAAAGATGCCTTTACGATATAATTGGTACATTGATCTCAACGACTATCTAAGACAAGTTATAAAATTTTATTTAACATATATTATAGGTGTTCCAATGTGTTGGACCTATCCAGGATCGGCGCAGCAAAAGCTCGATACAAGGACTGTGTCTTGGGTTCCACTTGTAATAGAACTAGCTAGCACTAATCGAATGAGACAACCCACGTCGAGTCCACTCGTAAAAGAACTAGCTAGCACTAATCGATAATTAAGTTTGTATGCTCGAGACAATCTAATATATCTCTAATATAAATTCTTTTATCACGAGAACTAAGTGAAACTCGATAGTATTAAAAGATATGAAAATTTCAAAAAAGCTAAGGTGGTGCTTGGCTTGTTATTTTCAGTCCTCAGTTTTACAAAAACTCAAAGTTTGTTTTGTCTGATTTTTTTTAAAATACTTTTCAAAAACAAGATTAAACTTATAATATAAAACTCAAAACATATTTTTGACGTGTTGAGTATTTGTAGTGAAAACACCAAAAACACTCGAACACATTTTAAAATTAAAAATTCTAAAAAACTAAAATTCTTGAAAAAAATAAATTGTAAAATTGTAAAAAGAAAATTCTAAAAAATAAAAAATTATTAAAAAAAAAGCTCAAATTCTTATTCTTTATTTAAAAAATTTAAAAATATATTTAAATATATTACTTGATAATGTATGGACATAAAATTATTCAATTTTACTAAATAATTAAATTTTATGTAATAAAATATCATAAAATAATTTCTCAAAATTTCAAAATATACGTATTTTTCAATTTTCTATTTTGAAAAATAGATTCTTAAAGTGTCAAAACAAAAGCGTTTTTAATAATATTAGAATAAGCCTTCAAAATAGAAAATTAAAAATAAATTCAAAGGAAACATAAACCAAATGGGTCTTGAGTTATCGTGACATCTTCGATTTCATATTCCTTATCATAATTAAGTTAAAAAAAATGGTGAAGAAGTAAAATATATATTTTTTGCATGATTTTGTTATTTGTATAATCATTTGTGACAACTTTGTTGACAATGTGATGTATTGTTGAAAAGTTATTAGCTGTAAAAATAACTTTTTTATTAAAATTGTCCAATAATATATAATGTTAGTGTTATCCAGTAAAAAAATAAATTTTGTCAGTAAAATTGTACACAAAGCATGACTCTTTGTACCTAGTATTTTCACCAATTTACACTTCATCTATCATCATCATTATTATATTATTATTAGTTTTTATCATCGCTCGTAAAAAAAAAAAAAAAATAGCAAGAAAAGCTACAATATCAATTTGTAGTAGAAAACATTTTTATTGCTAATGTTTTCAAAATTTATTTTCCTTGAGAATATTTTATTTTCTTTTATGTCCTAAAATATTCATATTCCAAAAGAAAAGAAAGAGTTTAATTCACCCTTTTGTTTCAATCCTTAAATATACAGCCATATTTTAACATCCGATGAAGAAATTTTTGACTATTGAGGCTAATTAATCGGTTTGCTTACACCGACTCCGAAACAATTAAAAAGAACACATCAACAAGAAAACAGCAGAAATTCTTGAAAATTTGTCACCAAATAAAGATTCTTGAACTCTTCCGCAATAGCTTCAAGATCTTTCAGCGGTTCATTAAATCAGATGCTGGAAAATTAAGCTTCGATCTGTGAGTTCTTTTTTTTTTTTTTACTTTAATTTCTCCATTTGGGTTCCAAGAAAAATATACAGAAAATGAAAGAAGAATACCTAATTTTAATATTTAAAGGTTAGTATTAACTTGCTGAAATTGTTCTTTATGCTGTTTTTTATTTCAAGATTTTCTGCCATAAAAAGAATTAGAGAGTGGAGGGTCATATTTTGCATTATTTTTCTTTTTAAGACATTGTGAGTGACTTTTAGGAGTAGAAATTAAGCATGTATTTGTTTTTATTGCTTTATGAATTTAATTTGTGGTTGATAAAGAACAGCAAAAATAGCACAAGTGTTTTGAATTTTTAGACACATACGCAATGAATATTAGGTAATTTCTTATTTAGTCTCTGGGTTATGAATTATGTATCGTGCATTTTGTGCTCATTCTTTTATTATTTTTTTTAATCAGGTTTTTGAGCCTGGCGTAGTAATCATGTCGAGGGGAATGCTTCTCATTGTTCTTATGCTGATCCTGATTATAACATCTCAATTTGAATGGAGGCAACAGCTTGGGGGCGACGCAGATGTGAGTTCAAGGGAGTCTCAGAAGCAGCCACAAATTTCTAAAAGAGAAGAGGTTGTCAAAGAGAAGGTAATGGCAGCTATCTTCCTTTCTTTTACCATCAAATTCATTCATCTAGAAATTGTTTGCACTTGAACCATACTATTTTCTTACTTGATTATGTATATGTTTAGTATGTAAAATTGATATTTTTTGGCACCTAGGATATGAGATGACTTGAAGTTGTTTTAGATTCATCTAACATTTGAAGTAGTTGTCCTCAACCCTCAATCTCTCATCTCTTGACGTTAAAAAAAAAAAAAGGCTTATTCCATAATACATGTATGTATTTGATTAGAGTTCCTGGGGTAGGTGCTCCCATGGTTCGCAAGAAGGAAAAAGACTTATTATAACCAAATGTCTACTGTACTTTACTTGCAGACTATATTGGTTTAGATAATGTTGTCAAATGAATGTTTCAAAAGGCATGTCTTAAATTTGCATTAAGTGCTGATAAATTTGGCGATGTTAAAATTAATGTGTTAAACCACTATGGTACCATGCATTATTCACTTTTTCTGTTAATATTTTTTTTATTGCAAAATATAAGGAACGTCATTATAGAACCTCTGCTTCTTTTCAAGATGTTATCTTCATGTTAAATTTTTTTTTTTTTATTCCTTGGTATTCAATGTAACCAATGGGATAGCGAATTGTTAGGAGGACAAATATTGAGTATCTAAACTAATAAGATGTCTTCTTCGAATCCACTTTATGATAAAAGATGCTTTATATGGATAGCTGTAATATTCTAATCTATAATTCCACAGATGCTCCTTTCCTAATGTATTGACATTCCCTACAAGGAGCGCGCCCTCCTGGTACTAGAAATATCTTATGTATGAGCGTTTGTTAACATTTGGTTGATCCTTAAATGTTGATCGTATTTTTGACCTGTTCCATAATATTGCAGTAAGATTTAGGACACGTGCTAAGTGTGGTGGTTTAAGGATGAGTAACATAAGAAGAGGAACGCTCATAAATGTATCTTGATCGACGTAAAACAGCTTAGAAAAATTGCAATAAATGTATCTTTGTATTAATGCTTCAGAACTATCGAGAAGTATAAAGGGTAAGGCCTCTGTGTTTAGTGACCCTCACATGCTATTTCACTTTAAACATAGGAAGCAGGGTAGCAGGTTTGCCCGACTGTAGAGAGTAAAAAGAATTGAACTGGGTTTTGTACAATAATATATTATTTGTTCTGAGCCGTACGGCTTTACATGGTTGTGAAGGGTTTGATTGAATTGGATCTTCTATTTGATATATAGAAAGGAGTGGCATTGTGGCAGAATCCAATCCCAAACTTGTTGGAATATATGACTTGGCTTGTTGTTTGTTGTAATCAGTTAGTGTTTGTTAGCAATTGACACGTTCACCAATCAACATTCCTCTTGTATTACACCTTCCATTTATAAATTAGTTGCAATAAATACACTTATGTACAAATGAAATAGGGTTGAATAATGATGCTAGCATATTAGGCAAAACTGTCCTTGTGGGACAGGAGTAACATGGTTTGCCGCTATTTAATGACATGATAGAGGCATAACTGAATATCTCGTCTCCCCAGCGATTACTGCAATCATTATTAGCTTTAGTAAAAATTGGTGCCCGAGTTTGGAATTATGAAGTTCTTATTATGTCATTCCTGAATAAAGGTACGTAGCAGTTTTCATTTTTAAAATGTTACATGTAAGTTGGGTAAGCAGCAGATCACTTGTTGTATATTTGACGTGCATGTTTGGCTAAGCTTAAAAATTCTACAATAGGTAAGTTTGAAAATAAATTAAATATTTTGTTGGTCACTGTTGAAAATAAGTAGTTATTTATTTGAAATGAACTCTTACTTTATTATCAAAATTAGTAAACCGTTTACTTATATTAAGAAAACTTATCTGAAAATGTCTGGGAACAGAAAATTATTTAGGGCCCTTGTGGTCTTGGATCAGCTTTCTGTAAAAAATCAGACAACGTTCAGGAACTTATCCAAACAAATTCAGAACCATCTTCTTAATCTCATAAGCAATTTTTGGCTTTTCAAAAGTCCTGCTAAATAAGTTCTTAAAAGCTTAGCCAAAATGCTCTGGTCCTTCAAGACAAGATCATGTTGCACTTACAATTATAGAATCTTGCTTGGGTTAACATATCGCGAGGAATTTGGTGGAACTATGACCACGATCTGTACTGAGAAGTTCTCAAGTAATGTTTCAGGGCCCCTGACCATAGAAGTGAAAAGAACAATTATGAAAATATTAGTTGAAAAGGCTAGGATTTGGGTCGAGCATCTTTACCATGTTTTGAAAAAATTGAAGGATAAACTAACATACTAAAAGCGATATGGGTTGTATATTTACTTGGCTTTGATTTAATATATGCTGTCTATCTTTGCTTTTCTCTTTCACAAGAGGAACCAAAAACAACACTTTTCCTGAAGCATGTTAATAAACAAGTTTTGACCTATATTATCTACTCATGTAGATTATCTTATCACAAGAGAAGAACATCCAGAGACTCAATGAGCTCGTGCGGAGTCTTAAGGAACAATTACAGCTGTGCCAGTGTAATAACGAGACCATTAATGGCACTGTTAGCTCGTTGACCGAAAACATCATTGAGCTTGAGCAACAACAAATTCTGGAGGACTGAACGTTGACCTTGAAGTTCTTGTCATCATCAAGGGTTCACCGTTCATGCAATGTTTCAACTTCTGTTTTGTCGTTATCTTTTGCTTTGTTGTAATACCCTACGAGTTATTGCTGTTTGATGCTAAACGAAGACACTTCTTGTACATAAGTCTCGGCAATTGTGTGTTAATAGTCCTGAGTAAAATGCTGTTGATTCCTATGCCTTTCTTGAAATTACCTTTTTGGTTGAATCCTAGTTCTTCAGAATTTAGCATAGTCGAAAATTTACACAGTACAGTGCTATGTTTTTGTTTGCGCCCTTTTAATACAGAAGCTCGAATGCTAGGCAACAATAGCGATGTCAAAATGGGCTGAAAGTGGTGGGCTTGAAAAATAATACTTTTTCTTTTGCTTTTTTTCCCATATGACCCACCATATGGGCTCATCGACAAGGGCTGAGGGCCTGAAGATAGACCTATGTGGCTTGTTGGTGGAGCCGGGCTAGCATTGCTTTTGATGAGTTGGCCCACTTTCAGAGGCGATAGCCCTTGTACTAATGGTTGAACATTGGGAATAGTTACAGACATCATTTTGTTTGGTAACTACAATTTTGGTAGCTATTAGTTTTCTGTTGCTTAAAATGCTGGGGAAAATATTTTTATCAACTTACAAATTTGAGATATTAGTGACACCGTAAATTTTTGCTTTTTTTTTTAATTGCTACTTGTAAATTTGATGGCAGTTGCAGTTTTAGATCACATAATATTTCTAGTAACTTCTATACATTCATTTTGAATATTTATAGACATTCAGTTGCAAAGGAAATCTGTATATATATCTTACACGAGTCTCAGTTCCAACAAAATTCTTTGACTTGTGTAACCATCTTTGTTCTCTTCAAAAGTTCTCATGACAAATTTAATTATTTTTTTCAAGAAAATGGCTTCTCCCATGGCGACATAGCTGTTTTCCAGGAAAAGTCTTATCATTGTCTGCTAAATTTGATTCTCCAACAAAATATACATCATTAAAGGATATTTTATCGTCAAAGACAGAATTAACATATACTTGCTTTGACATTTCAATAAAACATCGGCTCGTGAAGCAGGCTTCATGCTTTTTCTTATTTGCAGCCAATACAGCATAGCCCAATGCCGATAGCCACCAAACATTCCTCAAAGCAGGGCCGGTCCTGTGATTTTCGGGGCCCGAGGCAAACTCCCAAAATTGGGCCCCCCAAAATCAACGTAAATGCAAAATCCAACAGTGTACAATACAATTTTCAATATAGTGACTGTGTGCGTCTGTGCAATTGATCCTAAGGCTACAATAATCATTCATATAAGTCGACTAGGCCACAATTATACAAGTCGACAAGACTTCAAATATTTTCAATATATTATTTATCAAGTTAGGGCAAGTCATTGCCCATTTGAGAAGTTGAATTTGGACTTAAATTATGGAATCACACTCTTCAAAATTCCAACATTACATCGCACAAGCCTGAAATCAAAATTTCACATTAACCACGACACCAATGCAAAGTATTGAAATATGATATTTGCCCTTTTAATCAATAAAAGGTTAAAACTTTCAAAAGCCTAGGCTTTATTTCACAAGCAACTTCAACTTAATCTAGATAAATGAAAAACGACTCTTCCATATATTTATCCCAATTTGAGGAAAATAGAGATTAAGTTCAATATTAGTATAGATGTGATTAATCCAATAATTTTATGTATATATATCTTACACGAGTCTTAGTTCTAACAAAATTCTTCGACTTGTATAACCATCTTTGTTCTCTTCAAAAGTTCTCATGACAAATTTAATTTTTTTTTCCCAAGAAAATGGCTTCTCCCATGGCGACATAGCTGTTTTCCAGGAAATTTCTTATCATTGTCTGCTAAATTTGATTCTCCAACAAAATATACATCATTAAAGGATATTTTATCGTCAAAGACAGAAATGAATTAACATATAGTTGCATTGACATTTCAATAAAACATCGGCTCGCGAAGCAGGCTTCATGGTTTTTTTTTTATTTGCAGCCAATACAGCATACCCAATGCCGATAGCCACCAAACATTCCTCAAAGCAGGGCCGGTTCTGTGATTTTCGGGGCCCGAGGCAAACTCCCAAAATTGGGCCCCCAAAATCAACGTAAATGCAAAATCCAACAGTGTACAATACAATTTTCAATAAAGTGATTACGTGCGCCTGTGCAATTGATCCTAAGGCTA